>JAOEHQ010047056.1:0-22041 GCA_025447715.1 Asclepias incarnata
GCGAGTTCCGCCCCACTCCCAATAGTCTGATGATGAAGCAAATGCCAAATAATAGGATTCTTTTTGTACTTATCTCGATGTCTTAAGTTGACTTTTCCCATTTAAGTTTAGAAACTTGAGCATGAAATTTCCTCACAAATTGAAATGGGTTCTATTAAAGCTACAAAAAAAAAAAAAATCATTTTTATTTATTTTTATTTTTAAAGCTGACATAATTTTACTTTTTGTCTCATTTTTTAGTCAAATACTTACTTTTCAGCTTTTTCTTAGTTTTTGGTTCTTGTTTCCAAACTTGGTTAATTTTGAAACACTAAACTTGTTTAATTTCCTTGATTTTATACAGGTCAAAATTTTGAAAATATAATTTTGTTTAAAAATAGAAACTTAATTTAATTGCCACTTTGAAACAATAAAATACAGGTAGGAAGGTAATCCTATACACAAGAGTGTATATTAACCAACAGTTACTTCAAAACATACACATTAAACAACAACAGGTTAATCACAACAACATAATAACAGGTAATCTTAAATTAACAAAAAATAATAACATGTTAATTTCTTTCCACAATCAACCATTTTTTCGGCAATAACATCTATTTTCTGGCGAATTACAGCAATAACATATATTTTTCGGCGAATCACAGCAACAAACAGAAATTCCGGCAATAACATCTATTTTCCGGCGAATTACAGCAAGATCCGGTGAAGTGAGAATCAACCATTTTTCTTACAACCCGAAACAATTTCCAACTAAAAATCTTTACAAAAACTTGACCTTTCTTACAACCCGAAACAATTCCAACTAGAAATCTTTATCTATATATATATATATATATTCATATATGTATATATACTTGCTCACTGTAAGTCCCCTGGTAACTAGATCGTTAACAGGATTGCTATGATTATGTTGAAGTGTGGAATCCTTCAAGATAACCTTTCGATATTACTATACAAATGTTATTAGAATGAATAAAAAGCTTTCTGACTGATCACAAGGATGTAATCGACCATAAAGCAATATGAACGACGTATGCAGAGTTCTAGACACGGAAATAATGAAGTGGTTAACCTAGTTACGAATTAGGTATACATAGTTCCATGTTGAAGTTCGTTTGGGCTGGGCCTGAAACGAACTTCACAGCTTAGGCCCAATGGGCTTTGCATGTGAAACGAACTTTACTTGAAACGAGCTTTGTACGAGACTAGTTCGTATGAACATGTTTCGTTTTGAGTTTGGTTCGTTTCTAATACTTAGTAAATTATCATGTACCAACATTTAAATATAACTAACATAAAGGTAAACAATATACAATACATAAAGTTCATATCTAATGTTTATTACAGACTTGATAAACAAAATGACAAATCTATCTAGATTGCTAATTGTCACAAAACATGTACTAACAAACTCCCCCTTGACAATAGCTTCTAGATGTCTTCAAAGATCTTCAAGTCTTTAGTTATATCTAAGACTATCAGCATGTATATCTTCTTTCAAGCATAATCTGATCATCTTACGATATTTCTCCAATTCAGGTCTCATTAAGTCATTACTTGTACTTTTAGCTCTTTTCAATCTTCTTAGATCCTTTCTCGAAAAATTTACAAGTTGCATAGGATCATGAACGAGGTCCCAGATGAGTTCGAGCGTTCATACACGATAGACTTGAATGAAGTGCCACCCATGAATGGTTCAAATTTAATGTACGATATTTCGAAAGTCTTTCATCCATACATAAGAAATATACAAAATGTTTCTGGCGATGGAAATTATGGATATCAAGCACTAGTTGTTTGCTTCGGGCTTGATGAAGATAACTCTTATAAGTACATCCGACAACAACAAATGAGAGAAGAGTTACAAAATTGATATGATATCTACAAAAAAAAATTCGTCAGGGATGTAGATTCATTATATCAAGACTTCTGTTTCTTTGGGTCGCCTTGTCCGCCAAAACACTGGATGAAAATGCCCGAGGCAGGTGTTCTTTTTGCCAATAAATTTGGTGTAATAATCCATTATTTAAGCATGTCAGGCAATTCGACTATTTCCCGTTTTGGAGTGATCCAGAAGAGATTCAACATCACAGAGTGCTTACAATTGCCCTAGTAAACGGTGAGATGCATTATGTTATGGTCGAGTTCCAAGGAGAGTACCCAATGCCCGTCATTACGCATTATTGTTTTAACGAGTTTTGTCACTCTACAGTTAGATGGGAAACCATGTATAGGTCACGTCTAGAACTATATACACAAATTTGTCGTCGTGAAAGTGTATTTGTTGATGTAAGTGATTAAGTATTTTAGTGTTTGTACTCTTATTATTTTTTATTGGAGATTAGTATCTTTATTTATTCATAATCAATTTTTGAATTTTCTTATTTATAGATTGTGTATTTTTTTTATTAGAGATTAATAATATAATGGAAACATAATTATTAAGTATTTTAGTGTTTGTACTCTTATTATTTTTTTATTAGAGATTACTAATTAAAATGGACTTAAAAAAAAACTTTAAAAAAAGAAATATAATCATGATTACATAATCATTACTTATATAACTTTAGTTACATTTAAAATAAAAAAGAAAAAAAAATCATGATTACACCATTATTAGTATTTAACTATGATTACTTTGGTATCCCTAATGGAAAAAATTGGTATGAATAAGAGCTTCCTTTCTAATTCGAGCTCTAATATAGCAAGCTCAGAAGTTTGATTGACGAGTCACTTTCTTCACGGTCTAAATAGGTTGCTTGCCATTGAATTACCAATCTAACATATTTCCAAAACTAGAATTACGAAGTCAAGACGTAAATGTTTATTTTTTGATTAACATTTTATCAACACATAATAAGTTGCTATTCTATGATACCGCTCTTCTTTTATATCATCTCTGTTTACTTGTTCTGCCCATCTATGATCCAGTCATTTTTTCAATCTATATGCCGGACCTGACTGATTAAAATGGTCTCTTAACTTTGCCCATCTCAACCCCAAAAGACCAACAAGAAATGCATTGCATCTCAATTATATCGAACTGAGACCAGAAGTGTTGGCAATTGCATATAAGTATACATGTTCTTGATACAACAATTTTTAAGCTACCAAGTTACTGATACATTGTTATCGACAGGTGCAGTGCTATGTGTTGGTACAGGTACATAATATTATATAATCAACAAAAAGCCTTAAGTTGCTTCATTTTAGGTGCAAATATGACTTCAAATTCCCAGGCTCAGGTGCTCAAATTTGCAACTTTTTGAAGAACTTGCCCCCTCGTTTGCCCATTCCAGACACTGACAGACTTGTTGAAAGAAGAGATATGTTATCTGGTGTCCATTTTAAGTTCTTCAGAGTATAAAATAATGTTGAAAGTGCAGGACTCACTTCATCTTCTTTTATGTTTTTGCACGATATCACCCTGAGGCTCTCGAGCTCCTTCAAAGAAAGGACTACAGATTCTAGACCTTCTGCTGTTAGCCTCGAGCATCCTTCAAGTGACAGAAATCTTAGCCGCCTGTGAGCAGAACAATGCAAGTTAGATTCTATTTTTCATTATCTGTTTTGTTGGTCCCATCTTTTGTGTTAGCACCAAGTGAAAAAGACACTTTCACATTTTCGTTCTTCTCACATCATATGAATGAGAATATGTAAAAGAAAACTGTTGTAAATATTTGTGGATAACTAGTATTTACCAACAGGCCTTTGGCCGTATCAAGGGGTCTCCACATTTCATGTTCTCATTTATATTCACTTTCAGACCAGGAAGGTTCCTTGTTGATACAACCTTTTACAAAACAGGAAATTAAACAAGCCCTTCGGGATTGTGATGGTGATCGGACCGGATAGATTTAATTTTTCTTTCCTAAAAAAATGTTGGTGCGCAGTATGATTTCATCAAGATGTTTCAGAAATTTTTTCAATCAGGCTCTTTGACGCACATCCTCTTTTATTGCGTTAACACCCAAGACTAAAGACCCCATGGAGCTCCCTCACTTTAGGCCAATTAGTTTAATTGGATGCCTGAATAAAATTATCTCCAAAGTTTTGGTGACACGGCTTAAGATGGTAATTCACTCAGTTATTTCTGTTGAGCAGTCAGCCTTTCTCTCTAAAAGAAGCGTTCTAGAAGGCCCACTTATGCTAAATGATTACTTTCATGGTTAAGAAAATCAAAGAAAAAGGGGATGTTTTTTAAAGTTGACATTGAAAAAGCCTTCGACACTCTCAACTGGAATTTTTTGGACTCAATCATGGCTCAAATGAACTTCCCAGCTAGATGGCGCTTGTAAATTATGGGTATTTTATCATCTGCCAGGGCCTCAGTTCTAGTTAATGGGGCTCCTACGCATGAACTTTTGTTTCCAAGGGGGTTGAGGCAGGGTGATCCACTCTCACCCTTCTTATTTATAATTGCTATGGAATCCTTGACTGTGGTTTTGAAACGGGTCACATCAGTTGGGGCTTACAATGGGATACGCTGTACCAAGCTGAATGCCTAACTGTAGCTTTTTTTTGCAGTTTTTAACTCTTTATTGTTCACATCACAAAATTCCAGGAGAAATCAACCAATCAAGTTACAATCTCAAACAGTACTTTTAGGTTAGAAACATTCACTGAATAAGTACAAGTAAACTAGAATTTTAGCAATAACTTTCAGGTCCAGTAAGTAGTGAAACAACAAATTAATCAAGAAAAGTACAAAAGTACCTGCAAAGACTGGCATTGAAGAAGATGACATCTTTCAGTCCCCAACAATCTTTTACAATCATCTCTCTTACAGATTTACATACAAGAAACAAAGCCCTCAAACTTTGCTTATCCCTTAAGTGACACCTCTCCAAATGCAACCTTTCAAGCATTCGAAAACACCCCAAATGTTCATCAAGTCCAGGGTTATGATCAATTCCTTTACACGAAACCAACCTCAAAGTTTTCAAATTCTCACAATACGAAAGACCCGACAACCACCCATCATCCATCCTATGATCACAAAGCGTAAGCTCCTCGAGCATTTGACAACATTGTCCAATCGCTCTAATCCCATCATAGCTCCCCTCACATCCTCTAAGCTCAAGCTTAACTAACCTCTTACACCCTTGAGCCAAAATAGTTAACCCTATATCTGACACCAACGATTTATAAAACCCGTCAACAGTCCCACTCAGCTTCAATATTTGCAAATTCTCAAATGCTGCAATCGCGCGTAAAACCTGATCATTACAACAATGCAAAACAAGCTCTTGTAATGTACAACAATTTTCCGCTACATCCAATAATCCAATCTCACTACAATTCACAACAACAAGTCTTTGCAGATTCGGGTAGACTCTACTAAAATCCCTCAACCCCGAATCTACTTCCTCGACAGCCCGTAAATTACTGTTCTTTAAACAAAATACATCTGAATCAACGCAAAACGGACCAAACTCACCTCCTAATGAAAAAAAACTCGAACTTTTCGACAATTTCCCAAAACCAACAATGCCATTAACCAGATCAACATCAATAAGATTCGGAAACCGCAAAAACATCCGACCCGAAACAACAAAATCCCAATCAAAAACCCTAATAGACCTCACTAAACTACCCTGCAAATTCAACCAGGTTTTCGAAACCAATGAATTCGACTTCTTTTGCAAACTTTCTTCAAATTCAGACAAAATCATCAACTGGGTTGCTTCTGGAATCTGAGAAATGTAATCAATTTGAGGAAAATTTGAAACTAGGGTTTCGGTTTTTTCAAATTGGGGGAAAAGGGAAACGGCGGTGAAATATTCCGGCGAAGGTGGGGATGAACGGCGGGGAGTAGGTGGTGGTTTCTGGCCAAGTAGCTAACGGCGAAGGTAGGGATGAACTTGGGGAATCTTGTCTCGCCGGCGACGATTTCTGTTTCTTTCCCTCGCCGGAAAATCAAAACCTCGTCACCGCGCCGGCGACGATTTCTGTTTCTTTTCCGATGAACTTGGGGAATCTATGTATATATGTGAATATGGATGTATGGATCGGAAATACTGTATATATATGTGTATATATGGATCGGAAAATAGTGTATATATATGTGTGGTAAAACCAGAAATCTCAATGGATATATAAGTGTGGAAAATACTGTAAAACCGACGTGGCAGTAACCAGAAATGGATAGTTCAGAGGTGGAGGAGATGATAAAAGGGAAGGTGTTATGGTAAAAGGAAAAGGGGACCAAATATGTAAGATTTAGGGGGCAAATATGTAAAAATATTTAACGCTCTGTTAGCCTCCGTTCAAAATGGTATGGTCAGCGTGCGTTTTTGCAAACCTTGGGTGTGTCTCGGGTAAATACATTCGTAGTGGTATGATACGTGCATTTTCATACATTCGTCAGGTACCATTTTTGTAATTAACCAAAAAAAACAAACTATAATTGTAATAATTAGGTTATCATTATTATTGTTATTATTTCATTCATCGAGAAACAATCCAAACAAGACAATTACATACACACTTATTTATTACACAAAAACAAAAACAAAGAAGGAAACGGTGGGGTGAGAGAAGTCTCTTCTTCTCATCTGTATCTAATCTATATTTATATATCTCAATCGCCTCTGTGGCTACCTTTACCTTCTATGCCGTTTTCTTTTCAGGTCTATATCTATCTGTGTCTATATCTATATCTATATCTCACCGTTTTCAATCTGATTAATATTCTTGCAATACGTTTTTTATTTGATTAATTCAATTCAGATCTGGATTCTTTTCGGTTGCCTTTTTCTTTTTAATCAGATTGCTTAGATCTAGGGTTTCTATTTCTTTATTGTTTATTTATTTACTATTACTATTACTACTATTATTAAATTTGTATGATTTGATTTACAGCTGGATTTATTAGGAACTAGATGTGTATTAAGTGATATTTTTTATTATTAAATTTGTGTTATTTGATTTGATTTACAGCTGGATTTGTTAGGAGTTATGGGTATTATTATTATTATTATTTTATTTTAGATTTATTGAATTGGATGATGTGATGATAAGTTGGGTAATGAGATATTGAAACTAGGTGTTTTTTATTTTATTTTTTTATTTATAGATTTGCTAGACAGCAATAATAGAAATCATGATTATCTAGATATTTTGGGTGATTTTTCTTGTGATTAGATTTTGGTTGCTAGGATTTTGTTCCGGAGCTCGGTTGGGTATAATTGTCTATAATTGTGATTTTTTTGCGAAATCAATATACTCACCGGGTATGTCTATTTTAAGTGATCTTGATGACCTACTCAATCAACTCACATGGGACTTCACTTTGGCAAAAAAACATGTACTTCTTTGTCTGTTTCAGTTACTTGCTCGTCAATATTTGGTTTGTAACTTCACAATGATAAAACAATATGCGTCAAAATGTTAACTTTGGTGTAGTTATGAAACTTTTTAGTTTATTTTTTGCAAGTTGAACATCGGTGTGTATGGTTGGATGATACCATGTTCTTTCTTTAGGGTTGTACATATGTCTTTGTAAGTTTAGGTGAAGCTAATTGCTATCTTTTTGTTCTCAGTTTGTAAAGGTTTTATTTCCATCTGAGACATGGATCAAGCGTGCCCCTGGTCAGATTGTTTCGAAAATCAGTCTTTCTCCCTCCACAAAGTGCTCGATTGGCGTTCTCTCATCCCTGGACGTTTTCTTCTTTTCTCCTTTGTTAACTGCACCTAGTGAGTATCCTGTATACCATCATTCAAGCAGGTGTAATGCAAGTTTTTAATAAGATAGGTGTTGGATCTTTTAGTGAACTTTGACAAGTAAGCTGATTTCCTTATTAAGCAAGATACATACTGGAATTTTCTTGCTTAAATAAGAAAGTGTTCGTCTTGTTTCTATTAATGTCCTTTTCAACAACACCAATGCGTTGCTGATACATTAGTTGCTTCAAAAAATTACCAAGATCATATGAGGTAAGGGTTTAATATTGTTTCTCTGTATGTTTTCACTTATTCATTTATATCTTTGTGGTGGCCTTAAGTTCCTACACGCATCTATGCTTTCTTAATGCAGGGCTGAATGTTGCTTGTAAATGATGAGTTATGTATACGCCGTTAATTACTAGATAAGATTATGTTATTAGCAAGGATTGTCCTTTCTTATGGATACCAGTTAGATTTACATAAAAGTATTGGCTGAAAGATTTTGCAACAGAATCGATAGGGTAAAGGAGGTACCATCCCAAGTCCGAGATAGTTTCTGGAGGCTTTCTTTTTGGCTACAAAATTTATACTCACATAAGCATCAAGATGCCCTGCAGTTCTCAGTTCTTTTTGCTTTGTTTGCATTTTCAATGTCTGGGTGTCATTGATCCGGTGTTTTTAACGAATAAGGCTGTCAAGCCTGTCTATCAGAAGCATACTCTTCTATTACTCATGCATCAAGAAATTGAGGGTGTATCCTGCTAGAACATCCCGGCAATAGTTTATTATATTTAGGTCTTATAGTTTTTTTAGAGATTAAGTTCTTCGTTTCGTCTTCTATGTTTGTGTATCTTCTTCGTAAATAAGGTGTTACAAGCAGTTGCTAACCCAAAATGGATAGGTGAGCTGACTCTTATTTGTGATCCAGGTCATTAATGATTCGAAATTTGAAATCATAATTAAGCCATTAAGTTTGTCCTTGTGCAGATACAAGGTAATTAAGGAAGTTGGTAATGGAAGTTTTGGGGTTGTTTGGAGAGCTTTAAATAGGCAGAATGGTGAAGTGGTAAGTCTCTTATTACTCAACATAGAAGCAGTTGTCAAATGTACAAGCGACTGTTTCTTAAAGTTGATTTGTTGCTTTTATAGGTTGCGATTAAGAAAATGAAGAGAAAGTATTATTCATGGGAAGAATGCATAAATTTGAGAGAAGTCAAGGTAACCTCACTTTTTTTTTTCTCACCTTCCGATGCTTTTTATGAAAATGAATTAACCTTTTGCTCTCTTGGCAGTCATTGCGTAAGATGAATCATCCAAATATTGTGAAGCTGAAGGAAGTCATCAGAGAAAATGACATCTTATATTTCGTGTTTGAGTACATGGAATGCAGTCTCTACCAACTTATGAAAGATAGAGTGAAGCTTTTCTTGGAAACAGAAATTAGAAACTGGTGCTTCCAAGTGTTTCAAGGCCTTGCATATATGCATCAGCGTGGTTACTTCCATCGTGACCTTAAGCCAGGTGATTAATAAGCATCTGTAACTCATATTTGGAGGCTTGGAGCCCATAAGTGGATGCATTCTAAGTGTTCTTTAGTATGTTTCTATGCTGAATGCTTCATTTTCTGTTTCTGCTGCAGAGAACTTTCTTGTCTCCAAAGATGTAATAAAAATAGCTGATTTTGGTCTTGCTCGTGAGATCATTTCGCAACCCCCATACACCGAGTATGTTTCAACACGCTGGTGAGTTGTCTTCTCTTCATCCTGTAGATCTTACTATTTACCTCTAATACCTTCATTTAGTCTTCAATTTCTGCCAACACACTTCGTGGTGGTTAGTTGCTGAGATGTAAATTTTGCAGGTACCGTGCTCCCGAGGTTCTTCTCCAATCACCAACATATGGTTCTGCAGTTGGTGAGTGGATACATCATATAGGTCTAATATTTTCAAATGTAATTGACTTTATGTGGAACTTAGTTTGTTATAATTTATCCAATCTCAGATATGTGGGCAATGGGAGCAATCATGGCTGAATTATTTACTCTCCGGCCACTTTTCCCAGGTTCAAGGTGTGTTGCCAGTTCTTCTAGTTAATTAAATTTGTGCAACTCTTTTCATCATTGTAAAAGCAACGTCTCATAGATATTTTGCTGGTTTCCTTGTAAATGATTTAGGTTAGGATTTTCAAAACATGGGTGCTTAAGAAATGGCCGATCCTTAAAATTCTATATTGTTCCCTTGGTGTATTACATTTACGACCCCAAGGACAATTCATTCTCAATGAAGTAATGTGCTCTGCTTTCTTTTTGACTAGTCGTCAATGGATGTATTGATTGAGAGTTCTTATACCAAGTCATGAGTTGTATTGAGTCAGAATTTACTTAAACTCTAGTATTTTAGTCTGTAGTATGTTTAACTATAAACTATGTGAGTAGTCTGATAATGTTTAAGCCAAAACATGCGCATACTAGTCATAATTGCTGTCTTATGTGGTTTATTGTAAGTTAGGACTTAACTACAAATAATTTCTTGAGTAATATGCTCTACACACCAGCAGAAACAATACAAGCACATCTTTATATAACTTTATTGAGTGTATTATTTGCTTAATTAGAGTGGAAAAGAACAGTGTAATGAACAGTACTATGTCGATTAAAATATTATATGATAATATGTCTTATTATTCTTTTATGCAGTGAAGCAGATGAAATTTATAAAGTTTGCAGTGTGATCGGGAGCCCAACAGAAAACTCATGGGCCGAGGGACTTGAACTTGCAAGCAATATTAATTATCAGTTTCCAGAGGTAATTTCCTGTTTCTCATGAATCTTTGTGGACATGTCGGAGGATTATTTATATTTCATATTTTATTTTTGTTCTCTGTTTTTTCTTCGTTAGACATGTCTTTCTGTGATACTTAATCAAGTATTTAATTGCTTTCTGGTTTGTGAAATCAAAAAGTTGGTTCCTTCATGCTGCTCATCTAATGTGATCTTTAAATGTTTCATATTGTGACCAGAAATTCCCAGATTTTTAATTTTCCTCTCCTAATATCATTTGCAGCTTGCTGGCGTAAATCTTTCTGCATTGATACCTTCTGCAAGCAAGGATGCAGTTAATTTGATTGCAGTAAGAGCTATTTTCTATGCTTCACTACCATTACAAGTTTACAACATATAGGCATATAGCATAACTGTGTTTGGGGCTAAAGTTTGTTACCTTTATTGCTCTACGCAGTCGCTTTGTTCTTGGGATCCATGTAAGAGGCCAACAGCCTCAGAAGCTCTTCAGCATCCTTTTTTTCAGGTAGAAATCCTCAAATGACAAGACATTTTCAGGAACTGTTTAAAGGATTAAAGTATACTTGAAGATCACTGACCCCTTGTTCTTGAATTCCGCAGAACTGTTATTATGTTCCACCTTCTCTTCGCCCCAAAACTACTATTGCTAGGACGCCTCCTCCATCTGGTTTGTTGATTTGCCTGATACCTTGTTTTCATTGTTATGTTGAACAGTATTGTGATTGATTAATATAATGCAGCTGGATTAAGCGGGAGGAGGGTTGTGGAACAGAAATGTGCCAAGAAATATCCCGGGTCGTTGCCCAACTCAAAGCCAGTAAGCAATGTTACTTCATCTGCCAAAGTGCATGCATCTTTAAGCACAGGTATTATATTTCTGCATTAGCAATTGTTAGAGGTGGCAATTTCAACTTATTTATGGATGGGCAGTGTGCTTGATTTCTAACAGGCAGATGGGTAAAACAAAATTAGTTAATTTAATGGAAACATGTCAAATGGATAAAAGACTTGTAATATGTAATTAGAATTTTATTTGGTCTTCGTTTATTCTCACATACTGCTTGAAATATATTGCAGGCGTGCAACGTAGATTGGAAATGAATCGACAGGTGTGTGTGATTACCAGTTACTACCTGAAATATTACCTCAGCCTGTATGTATTCTTTGTTGGTATTAATCTTGTTATCCCTTTATTAATTTTTGTTTTAGGACGGAGCCAATGAAAAGGCAAATAAGACCGTCAGACAACCGAAATACCAACCACCTATTAAAAACACTCCAAGTAAGGATGTCTTTATTTTATTAACACTGTGGCAAACATATTTATATCATGTGTGTAATGATCCATTATTATAACAACTCAAATCTTTAGAACAATAACTTGCTTATTTATGCTTGAATCGGATTTCAAGGTTTTGCGCCTTTGTTTTTGTTATTTTCTTGGTATTTTCTATAGTTTAATGTCAATATTATTGTAGTAGTTAAATCTGATCAAGTAAATGTAGTATACTTGACAGTGGAAAATACTAGAATTTCCACATGCCCTTGCTCATATAGATAGTCTGGTGATTTCAGCCCATTTACTTTAGAATTGTTGATTTAAGTAGTATCTAGGAGCACGTATAGCAGTGGAAAATTTCCGCAAACATGTGGATTTTGGTCCATTAGAATTAGGTCGATTTATGTTATGGTTTTTTTTTTTTAATATTTATTTTTATGTCCATTAGGTAAAAAGATCTTCAGTCCCGCCCTTGTTTGCCACATCTACATGAAACTTGTGGATAGAACTTTTTTGGGTCAACTTGACTTGACTTGTATCCAAGAGATATAGTCCTGCCCTATTTGCCACCTATACATTAATTTGGTACTTGTATTATTTGAATGTTCGTGTTAAAATCCATATGCCAAATAATGTGTTTGATGTGTCAGGAGGAATGTATATGGGGAAGGGAAGGGGCATTGGTGATACAGCTGAAAGATTGGGAAATATTTCAATTGGCACAGGAAGAAGTGCACCCAAGCAGATTAATCCTCCACCCATGAAAGCTGGAGTGGCGAATGGTAGACCAGACTTGTTTGCTGGAAGGTCTCAAGTCTATAGCAGCAAGGTGGCAGGATGACATTCCATCATATACCCGCCTCAGTTTTACCAAAACATGTTGACACACACAATATACTTTACCACATTTTGTTTTGTGTTTCTGTTTGCGAGAAAGTTCTTGTAATAGTGTGAGTAAATCGTAACTGGTCTTATCCCTCATCTGTAGTGAGGGGGTCTGGAAACAAGTGTTTTGTGTTTTTGTCCGTCTTGTCGGTCTTATTTCTATTTCATAAAGTGGGTTTTTTTTCCTTTCTTTTTAGTGGCAACTTTTAACACACTATTAGTTGTGCCTTGCAGAGGGAGAATCCATATGTTATCTTGATGTTGTGTGTCGTGTGATAAGTTAAAAATAAATTTAGGTTTACAAAAAAATATCTTTCAAGCAGAATGATCCAGGAATAAGTCGAGTTGAAGGGACGTGTTATGACTTACGAGTGATCCAACTAGTGATCGAGGGGTTTTACTTGATCTGAAACACAAAACGTAAATGAAAACATTGTTATTATTGTTTGAATAGATATACTAGCTACGATAGCAACCGACCTATTCACAAAAACATGCAGAGCTCTTCCAACTTGGAAGACTGGACACGCAAAGTCGCAAACCATTTTTAACTTATCACTTACAATTCAAACTTTCACAATACAAACGTTGATGGCTATTATTCTCATACGTTATTAGGTAATGATGAGAATAACTACTTGCAGAACCAATGTCAGATATTGATAAAAGAAAAAAACAAATAAATACTAAAATTCATTAAAGTTTTCGAGCTCATTCTTTCCTTGTAATAAAACTACCAATACTAAAACCTAACTAATAACGTGCCGTAGAGGTAGTAAAAGTGAGTTGTGAACATCTTCAAAACTTTTTTGCATTTGGGAGCTCGATTAATTATCATTAACCAATCATTAGCAACTCTACCTTATAAAGTTAACAGGGCACCTTAAAGACAACCTCATGCTTAAGTCTAGGGCTGCAAACGGTTCGGTTCGGTTAGCTCGAAATTTTGAACCATTTTTTCGGTTTCGGTTATCTGCTTTTACTACCTGAAACCAACCATACTATGCGGTTAATTGCAAATCGGTTACCCGAAAACATCGGTTAATTTCGGTTCGGTTTACGGTTAACCATTTATTAAAGTCATACTAATGTAAAAGTTCAAGTTGTCAATTATAATAGTTAATTACGTACAATCTTAACTAATTAAATTGTTAATGTATAATAGTCATAATTAGCTACATTAATATTTTGTTTATAAATAAATATACGTTACATATAATTTTGAAATTTTATTGATATAATATTTATACAATGCAAGTTACTATTTGCAAATATCATGATTTACTATTTAAAATGTAAACTATATGATATTACTAGTATTTTTGATATATATTCGAAACAAAGTTAACAACTTTCCTTAAAAATTTGTTGCATATATAAAAAAATTACTTAAATGTTTGATAATTGATACTAATCATAAATTTCGAAAGAAATGAAGTAAAAATGTTACAATTTTAGGTAACAAATGTAGGCAATTATCTAATTAGATATGTAACTAATATACATATATGTAGGCATACATCAAAATTCAGTTCGGTTCGGTTAACCGCAAGTATTGGAAATTAAAAACCGTAACCGAACCGTTCTACACCGGTTTTTTGGGTTTTTTTGGGTTTCGGATCAAGCGGTCCGGTCCGGTTTTCCCTTTTTTCTTACACCCCTAAGCCTAACCCACCAAGAAAATTCAATCAGGTTACATTTTTTTGTTTAGCTCCAGTGAAAATTGGTGAATAACACGATATTGTTTCTAGATTTTAAACTGTTTTGGCTTCTGTACCATTTCCCAATCAACATCAACAAACTCGAGTCTCTCATCATAAAGAATAAATACAACATAGCAAATTGCAACATAGCAAATTGCAAATTGCCAATGTCGAAACACAATAAATTAAAAAATCCACATCACAGACGACATCCGAAAGGGATGAACAAATCCCTCATACTTTTCTCTAATACTTTTGACCCTCTAGAAACCGATAACTGTATGACTGACTTGACTAGTTAACAATGGTTGTATATGATGTTGAACCTTTCCATAACTTGGCGACGATCTTACTATTTTAGACTGTTAATAGTTGAACTAAAGGTATTGGGTTTGTATTCTCTCCCTGTTTTGTTCCCACCATTGTTTTGCATGCACTTCTCCAAACTTTTCACGACTGCGTAGAAACAAGAAATCCAGTTACACAACGTATATCAGCATTTCTACATGCTACTAGTTATGTTCTATTTATAACGGGTCAATTAGATAAAATATTTGAACAAAAAATGTTAGCACAATAGGAAACATATCAAATAAGTAGAACAGGCTGGAAGTTGCCCAAAGTGTATTCTTAATGCATGAAACTATTTAACTCGCTTAATTAAAAAACATTAGACTATTGTTGTACTAGAATGTTTTTCAAATTTGACACAAATGATCTGTTTTAATGTTTAAAGAATTGGAGAAAATGATCCCACCCATTTTGATCTGTTTTACCTCTCACTGTCACTCTATGTAATGAAGTCGATATGCAAATCAATAACTTGATGTTAGAAATTTTTTATAAAAAAATAGAAATAATTACCTAAATCTGACACGGCGGAGCTCTCTAGTGCCATCTGTTAACTGTCTGATGGTAATATAAACACCAGGCTCATCTTGCTCTATCCACTCTGACTCTATATCACTAGCATTGCTAACTGAAATCGAAGCCTCATCTCTAGAGGATGTTGTTGTTCTTGATGCCTCCATAGATGACATCTCACCCTTGGGCACACCAGCCCCGTAAGCACTGGGACCCACATTGTAATGTTGATTGCCTCCATAGTTCCTATTCCAGTCTTTGTTTATTGACGGGGTCATCATTGGGCTTTCCCTTGCATCACCGAGCCTTGAGTAGGTAGAATCTCTCTGCATAGTTTGTAAATATATCGCTTTTAACTTACACTACAGGAGCTTATACAATAAGTTTACATTAGAGGCGCAATCTCCAGTCTTGACCCATTTATT
Source organism: Asclepias incarnata (assembly GCA_025447715.1). Taxonomy (NCBI): domain Eukaryota; kingdom Viridiplantae; phylum Streptophyta; class Magnoliopsida; order Gentianales; family Apocynaceae; genus Asclepias; species Asclepias incarnata. The sequence goes on from JAOEHQ010047056.1 coordinate 15,629, forward strand.
TATGAAGGGGTCAAATCGGGTCATGTTTTGTCTCTAGCAGGTCAAATTCAAAAAAAGATTAAGCTAAAAACGATGTCGGTTAAAAAGACCGAAAGTCATTTAGGAAGTACTTTAACACACACAACTTAAATAGTGATATTTAAGGAATTAGATTATAATTATAATAAAATAGTTTTTATAATGTTTTAATACACCGTGTCACTAACTATAAAAATCTCTTTGGAGATTTTGCCATTTTAGACAAGGCGCTTTCAGGTCAATCTGACCTGTATGAACAGGCACAAATTAATTGTTCAACCAGTTACCCAACCCATTTGTCCACCATAATGCCGCTCATATGGTAATGGAAGAAGGATGGTGGAAGGAAAGTAGATTACCCCATCCTCAGACCGAGATGGCGTGTTTAAAGCTTGACAGTTGAACTTCTGAACATTGTAAAGCTCCATTATCCGATCATAGTTCTCACCCCACCACCGCTGAGCTTGCCATTTATTGAACATCTCTCGGCTTTCATATATTGAATAGTTAAAGATATGTCAGCATAAGTTTTAGTACTAACTGGAAGTAAATTCAGTTATCGCAACAATAAGAATAAGTCAAATGATACAAATATAACCCCCTAAAACACTGCCTCTAAACAAGTTGTCATGATTTTTATATGTTTTATATATTTTTTCTAATATAAGATAAAAGTTGGATATGAAGTCTTACTTGAAACGAATCCGTTTTAGGTCATTTCCGCCATTAGATAAGGAAACGAAAGTGATTTGAACACCAGGTTCAACCTGGGCCATCCATTCTTTAGGCTCATCTTCATCCTCCAACACCAAATGACCAGACTGTCTAGGGGGCTCATATCCTCCACTTGTCAGATTAGGATCATTGCTAGTGAAATCCCAAGCAGGAGTAGAACTAGAGCTTCCAGGTTGCATATAATTAGGGTAGCGTACCCCATCAGATATCGTCTCAAAGTCAGGGTAACCTCTCTGCCCTTTCTTAAAGCTGCTAGGTGCTATAGGTGGCTTCCCCTTTGACGTACCCGAAACTTTTAACACATCTTTGATCTACACATCATAATGTGAGTCAGGAGAGCGTACTTATGGAGCACTTAAATGCTTAACACAGTATCTTAAATTCCATTACATAGTATCTTATATACCAAGATTATCTTTTATAAAGACTCAAAACATATAGCACAGCAAGACATTCTACAAACTTTCCTTTTTTTGTAATATTTCCGGTTTAAGTCGACGTGTACGTCTAAATTTAGGCTAACTTAAAATCAGTTTTAGCAAATTAGTTAAAATCCTAGTGATATCTATCTTAACAAAGAAGGATAAACTATAAAGCAAGATGTTTAAATTGTCACTTGTATGACTCACTTTTGTCTTTCTTCTTTATTTAGTGACTAATTAAAGCATAATAACACAATAAAATATTTGCTAAACATATAAAGTACCTAAGCATGGTAATATAGTTCAAATTAAAGGAAATTTCTCTTATATCTTTGTTATAAAGCAAATACCACCATTTACTCTCTACATAACAAATAAACGAGACTCGCAGGATGTACTTATGCGTAAACTCGACAACTTACCGTCTAGTACGTTGGTTCATAGCTTCAAATCGTTAGCTAATTGTGACATACACTAACTATCTTTTTAGTCTATTAACAAAACGTATAACAAATTTCATACCAAAAATGAAGAATTTGAATTCCCATTGAGATTTAGGGGGTGAGAATGAAATAGACAAAAATTCAAGGGTAGGTCCCAAAATAGGACTTTTGTGTGTCACTTTCCCCAACATGAGTGTCCTGTCTTTTCTTAAGATCTATATATATAGATAGATACACTTTTGCATGGTGTGATTGGAATAAATTTTTAAGCCATCATTCACTCTATCTATCACACTCTAGTTTTTGTTTTGTTCATTCTCTGTAGACCAAACCACTCCCAACCTATACCATCCACTTTTTAATATTATTTGAAATTCTTTTCCTATTTATTATTTTTGTAGAAACATTTTGTAATAAAAGGAACATAAGAATCTCAAATCATAAGCATAGTACATAAAGTGTAAAGATTTTGGTATATTTAGTAGACCATGATAATAGGAATCATGTTGCAAGATTTGTTAACTCTTTCCTAATCCTATATACTACTAGCTATATTTATGATTGGTGCACAATGTAAATATCTTTTTGACGGTACCGCATGTCAAAACTCAATATCTATACAACAAAATACTTTCGAGTGTTTGGTGCAAACACATTTCTATGTTAGAAGATTCAAGAAACAAATATCAGTATATAGTAGGGGTAAGCAAAAACCGAAAAACAAAAAACCAAACCGACCCAATCTCACCCCAAGTATATACGCTTATGGGTCATTTCTCTATCGCCAACTGATTCAACAGTAAAACCCATATATGTGCTTATATATTAGGAATTATGGTGGGCTACGTATCGGTCCCAACATCAACTTAAGCGAGTAATAAGATCATGCTTGAAATGATTAAAAGAGTAAGCAACAAATCACATTATGATACATTATGTCCATCTTGATTATTACACATCCTTTAAACTCTAAATAGACATGTTTTTTTTTTTGAACGGCAATTTTATTAATATAGTACACCGGTTGACAAGAATTCAACCGACATGAGATGAAACCGTTACATCACTAAAAGTGGATTTTGCAGCCACTCAGTTCAAGATATAAAAGGATTCTAGTCTATTTAAACTCTAAATAGACATGTAACTATGGTCAAGAAACATTTCTAACTAAGGCAGTTAAAAATTATTAAATGTACATAAATGAGGTTTGAATCTAAACACTTTATCATGACAAGGTAAATATGAAAGTTTTGAATGTTAAATTGTCCATTAGCCTGTGGTGTAGATAGTAGCAATAAGTATATATATATATATGAAAGTCTACAGAATGATCAAAATTTAATGTTGCCAGCCGCCTGTTGCAACAACCACCACTGTAAAAAATCTTGTATTAAAGTGAAAAAAAGAAGAGGCAAAGTAATCTTCAAGACATGAAAGAAGATTCAGAAAAGAAAATAACCTTACCAACTTTCTTGGGCAGTTCAAACATTTATTTAATTATGTATGTCAATTTTGGGCATTCATGTTAATAACTGCTCATAAAAATAATATTTATTTCAAACTAAATATAGAAAGCCTAAGTTAGAGTAGCAGTTATATTTCAATTTTTCTACACAACACATTGTTGAACAGATCCCCATAATTTACTTAAGTTTTTTACCTTGAGAGTGGAAAAGGGTATGTGGGCCTATTTCTAATAATAGACTACTAAGAAACAATAGGTTAGTTAAATTACAACTAGAATAATCTTAAATAGACTAAATGGATTAGCCAGGAACACATTGAACTATTTTTTATTTTTTATTTTTAACAGCAGAAAACACATTGAACTATTATTTAGTACATGATGTACTTGTGATAATCGATTCATTATCAGTCTCTTACTAAGAGATCTCAACATTTCATTTTAACTTAATAAGGTTTACCTTTCTTTTCAAAATGAAATAGATGTTTACTCTGTGAAGTTTATAGCCCTAACACGATGTGGCACGAAAAATGGTTGAAACAAACTTGCAAAAATGATGTTTTACTTCTTATTTGTATGATATATACTTACTACGTCGGGAGATGATTTATATACGGAGAATGTAAATTTTGTATCACAAAACTAGTACAATAATCATACAACACGATTGTTGCATTACCTGTAATGCAATAATTTTGCAAATTAGTAAAGTCAACATAATAATATCGCAAAGAAATTAATTCTAATAACAAAATGTCGTAGAAAAATAGACGCTTTAATACTAAACCCCGTCAAAATCCGTACAAATCGCCTAACACAAATCATATAAAATCACACAACAAGTAAAGTCACTATTCGTTATGTTCATTTAGAGTGCCCCCACTCTTATCTCATGCAATGAATCAAAAATAACTTGCCATGAAAACCTTCATACAAAATAAGAAACAAAATCTCAAAATACTTCCCAAAACCACCCATATACATTCTATATATATATTCTTTTTTTTAGGTGGGTACCAATAAATGTCATAATAAGCATGTTCTGAGCAAGATTTTGTTTTGTTTCACAAAGCAAGAAAAAAGATGCAATAAAGAAGAAAAAGCAAATAGACTACTGCTAGTAATAAACCAATTAGCCCAAACTGAAACCAAACTAAAAACTTAAGTACATATGGATATTTATTTGAACGGCCAAATGTTACTCTACTTCTTTTATGTTATCCTAAATATTACTCGTCAGTGTTCAAAGTTAAACCTGAAATCTCTCACCAAAGATAAAGTCTCTCACCAAAGATAAAATGTTTTACCTCGGCCTACCAAATTGAGCTAGGGTCATTGGCATGTACATATGCATGTAGAATGAAGAGAAGTTTTAATACACATTATACATGTAGAATGAAGAGAAGTTTTAATACACATTATACACACTTAGTATGTGTAGGATAGATAAAGGGTGATGATCCGTACACCACTAACTTTTAGCCGTACACCATCAAACATGTTTTAAGGTATTGTTGCAACAACTTTAAGCATTTTTAGTGATGCACGACAAAAAATTGGTGATGTACGGATCAGTGATAAAGATTGAAGGGGTAAGAAACTAACCTGCGCCGTAATGCTTTTGACGGCTTCTTTATTACTTGGAGTCCCACGCGCTCCCACTTCCTCACCTCCATCTTCTATTTGTTGTTTTGAACATGTTATACACGTCAACATTTCTTCTTTTTACTTCCCAAATTAAAATACAATATTCTTTTTTTTTACTTGATTAATAAAATATTTCCCTGCATACCAAAAACATAAAGAATCAAACTTTACCACCTTTGCAGGTATTGACAAACTTAGAAGCATTAAAACAAAAGAAAACAAAAAACTATACCATACGTATAGAGATATTATGTATAATTTGCCTTTCATAAAGAAAACTGACTAGAACTAAACCCAAGCTAAAATTTAAATACAATCACCATTTTTATTACAAAATGGTGAGCATTAATTGGGATGATCATATTAATGTATAAATTTCTTATTTAATTTAATACCATTTATTGCAATTTTGATGATAATTTCAATTAATTAAATGTTGGATATTTAATGGAGATAATATTTGATACAATATGATATTATGATGAGATTTCTTAAATTTTATGAATTACTCGACTTTTAAAATAATTTGAATAGAAAAAAAATCTTATTCATTTATCTGTTTATCATGTATGTTAAGATGATAACAATACTAATATTAGTATCAAGAATAACAAGAGAAGAAAGCATTATAGCATCATCCTACACTATAGAACATTCATAGGGGCCCACATGAATCCCAAAACTTAAGCAATATTATATGGATTAAGAATAACACAACTAAAAAGTTTTATCAAGAAAAAGAAATGAATGAATGAACGTCTCTTGTAAATTCAATAAGAGTTACACTTAATTACGCATGCATGTACAATTTAGATGTGCCCACAAAATTTCTTTTTTTTAAAAGGGGACGGAATATATTCAAAAACTATACAAATTTGTTCCATTTGGGTAAAAAATGAAACCTTGGTTGTATAACATCATGGACCACATTTTTGTTAGAAGCAAAAAAAAAATTCAAGAACATAAATATATAATGGTACGAGATGAAATCAATGTTTCATTTTTCGTAGTACATTTTGCAATAAAGAATGTCACATTGCCTCTTGTGAAAAAGCCTAATCGAAAGCATACAAATCAACCTTGTCTATCACAAAATTGTAGTATCATAAATATCATAGACGTGTTACGTAAATGAAAAAAGGTGCATAATAACTTCATAACAATCATTCAAGTAATTGATTACAACAACAACAATAAAAATGCGTATTTTATCCAAATACACTATGCATATCTTAACAAATTAAACACGTGTTAGCAAGACTCGAAAGAATAAAAAAAAGGAAAGAAAGATGAAGATGTTTAATTAGTTTTATCTAGACCACTTTTTATTTTTTATCAACTTCTTAGGGGAGACGGAGTGCCCCGGCGGGCTCCCACTGGGCTTGTTGAAGCCGGCGGTAACACCGCCCCGCCCCCGCCGGGCTCCTCTTAGCGGTATGGTGAGCGGGTTTTAAACCCATTGGTGAAGCCGTCGTGGTGAACGTTACAGGGACCATTTGTGTAAAAAAAAATTTTGCCTTTTAAGGAATATGAACGTTACAGGGAGATCAAGATACAGTAGATTCACCGTACGAACATGGTAGATCCCGGCGGTGACAGAGTAACAGTCACCGGAGATGATGATAACAGTTCCGATCGTCGCCGGAGATTAGTGTTTAATATGCGGAAGTCTCGCCTGAAACG
>JAOEHQ010047057.1:0-11087 GCA_025447715.1 Asclepias incarnata
TCCCTCAACTCCTAAAATAACTACACTACCCCCATTTTACATCAATTACCTTTTACATCAATAACCTACACTACTCGCCACCAGGCACCACCATCACCACCGGTCGCCTCCACCACCACAACGCCGCCGCCACCACCTTCACCGCCGCATTGCGCGGGCATCCATCTAGTTTAGTAGTGATGGAGTAATAGAATTGTCACCATCTATACACTCTAAGACGCAAAGAGATTGTCATAAAAACATCTAAGATTAATATAAATTTATGTGTATCATAAGTATAAATCTCCTTTTCCATTTTTCAAACGAAGTACGGATTTGGATAAAAGTCTCCTTATGGTAGAAAGTGTTTGAAGGATTTTCGCATTGCCACGTGTTTGATGCACCTTTTTTACTCCTTGAAGTTGATGCACCAATAAATTTTGGTGCAAGTTGTACCAAAAAAGTGCATCAAGTAGGTGAAAGGTGCATCAAAGTATAAAAAAGTTGTATTAGAGACGTGGCATCTCCAAAATCCGTCCTATACTTTCTACCATAAGGAGACTTTTCTTCTGAACGTAACCCTTTTTATATGCTATTTTTAGTTTCAATAGATATGTTTTTATATTTAAATGTAACATGAGTTTTCTGAAATGAGAAGAATGATTAAGTAAACCATCATAGTCTAGTTTACAGTTTTCGTACATGATGTTAATTCGATTTAGTTATGCAATAATCAAGTTTTATAAACCTTGTTTTGTTATTTATAAAAAAAAATAAACAGGAGAAAATATACAAGATTTCAGAGATGTCTGAATCATCTTTTGTCGATGAAACCGCTATGGCCACATCAACCATACATAGGGACACAATGGAATCGGGAACAAGATCTGAATTTAGTGATTCAGCAACGAAGGTAGTTAAATTTTTAATAGAGGAATTTACTATTTTCTCACAACTCACATATTTATAATTGACAGGCAATGGACATCTCTAAAGCACGTATCATCAATAAATCTATGGAGTTGAAATCAAGCTCACTAGAGGAGGAAATGCGATCTGCCACATCTGAATTTAGTACATTGAAAACAGAGGTAATTCAACATTAAGCTTATTTTTTTCTAAAGTCAAAAGCAGGGCATGAGTTTGCATTTAACAATTTTGTTTAGTTTTGCATTTCTTATGGCCATTGGACATCCTTGTTATGTTCACTTGATGGGTGATACTGTGGCCGCTTTTATATAGTTTTATTATTGTTGTTGATAATGATAACACCTACTTAATTGTTTTTGGAGAACCTTCTTAACAGATCCCGATGGCTTCTGCTTATTCCTCTAGTATCACTGCTTCTCCTGAGGGTAATGCTACACTGTATGACATCTTCCTGAGCTTTAGCATCAAGGATCGTCATGATAGCACTTTGATGGATCATCTCTATGCCTCGTTAGTGGAAGCACAATTTCTCACTTTTAGGGATGATGAAGTTAACAAAGGTGAACTGACACCGGAAATAGAGAGTGTAATAAAGAAATCTAGGGCGTCTATAGTTGTATTGTCAAAGAACTATTTAAATTCCCCTTGCTGCCTTGACGAGCTTCAGTTGATCATTGAGCAAATGAGAGAGCGCAATCATTATGTTTTACCCATTTTTTTCCACATCGAGCCCTCGTATGTTAGAAAACAAAGTGAAACTCTCGAGGCACAAATAAAATCATTTCCAAGGTTTACTAATGTTAGTTTGAATGTGTGGAAGATGGCCCTTACAATGGTTGCTGATTTGGTCGGATTAGTTCTTTCTGGGTATGCATTAATTCTGTTGTTGCTTATAATCTTATCATTACATATATATGTGAGTTTTTTTTTGGGGGGTGGGGGTAACCAAGGACATTGATATGAATCAATGGGTCACATCTACAAAAGAAGATGGGCCGAATCGGTCCAGGGGTTTAGGGCCGGTTTAGTTGTTATTATTATTATTATTATTATTATTATTATTATTATTATTATTAGTGAATTGGTGAACAAGTTAGGTTAAGTAGTTGTTTATTTAAATAAGGCCATAGGCCACGGTTTTAGGTGTGGAGATTATTATTATTGTTCTTAGGAACTTAGGGCTGCTGGGCCATTAATCCAGATTAGGGGCCACTGGGGTATTAATCCAGATTATCTATCGATTGTAACAGCCGACACCGGTCGGTTTTGTCTTGTGTTTCTGTTTCTGTTCTTATTTCTATTGATTTAGTTGCTGTTTTTTGGTGTGATACATATCAGACATCCTTACCCACGCCAATGTCGGTGACCTGACAGGCAAATCCAATAATTACTAGTTTTAACTTCAAGCCAGATAGTTTTTTTCTTTATTACAATAAATTTGACTCCGTGAATTTTTGTTTATACATGTGAGCCAGATTAGTGATGTTGCCCAATAGAAATTTTGAATCAAGATAATTTTCTGCTAGTCACCTGTTTACATCTATCCTTTTCTCATCCTTAATTTCTTTCATAATGTACTTCAAAAGGAATAGGTGTATTTATTTTGTTGTAATTTTAAGTGTTATGGTCATAATCTTATTGAATCACTTTTTTTGAAAAGCAGAAAATAAAAGAATAAAGTTTACACCTACTGTGGATTTTGTAATATTTAATTTTTAAACATTTGTTTCATTAACAACGCTCGAATGCTATCTGCTGAAGTTACTTGTTTTCCTTTGGCAGTGACAGGTCAGAAACAGAATTTCTGGAGGTTGTTGTTGATACCATTTATAATACACTTGATCGGGGACAACTTTTTCTTTCTCCCAATCTAATGGGTATAGATGCTCAAGTGCAAGAAATACTTTCTCGGTTAATGCAATCTGATGAAGAATTTTTAGTAATTTGTGGCATGGGAGGAAGTGGCAAGTCGATGTTGGCTAAGTACATTGTCCATTCTAATTGGCAGAATTTCCAAAATATTAGTTTTATCGAAGACATTGGTAGCAGATGTAAAGAACCGTTTGATTTGCTTAATCTACGAAAACAACTTGGCAGGGATATTTTAGGAGGCAAGAACAGAAGAACATCCAGTGTTTTTCACCCTTCTTCTAAGATTGAAGAGTTCTTAGAAACGCGAAAGGCACTTCTTGTTCTTGATGACATTGTTGAACCTAAGCATTTGGAAACTTTAATTGGAACTGGTAATATCAATAAACAGAGCAAGATTGTAATAACTACCAGGGAAAATAGTATATCTAAATGGATCGAGTCCATGTCGTGGAGGTGTCAAGAGTACAAAATGAAATTACTGGATGATAGTGTTTCGTTAGAGCTTTTAAGTCATCATGCCTTTAGATCCAAACTTCCATTGGATGGTTACGAGAAGCTTGCAAATCAGATAGTAGACTATTGTGAAGGAAATCCACTGGCTCTTAAAGTGTTGGGTTGCTCTCTGTCAGGGCATAGCATCTCACACTGGGAAAGTGCATTGAATTCATGGGAAAGAGAGATTCATTCTGGAATTCAAGATGTACTCGTAAGGAGCTATAACTCACTGCCATATGATTCTGTGAAAGACCTGTTTTTGCATATTGCTTGTTTCTTTATTGGCCAAGATGTGGATTATGTAGTCAAGATATTAGAGCATGATTATTCTGCTGTATCTGGGATCAACATACTAATCAACAAACACCTCCTTTCCGTTTCGCCAAACAAAAAACTGAGGATGCACCGATTGCATCAAGAAATGGGGAGAAACATAGTCTATCAAGAATCACCCGAAGACCCTTCAAAACGTAGTAGAGTTTGGCGTGATATTGAATCCTATGATCTGCTGAGAAAACAAATGGTAAGATGCTTTTTATGTGTACATAGATGCTTATTTTTTTATTTTTTATTTGGGTAAAAGGTCACCTTGGTTATAGATGCTTATTTTTTCTATCACACTCTCTTATTCTATCCAAAGTTTAACCCTCTTAATGTTTAGGGTTCAAAAACAATAGAAGGTCTAGCATTCGATATGACAAAGCTGAGCCAAGAGGATGAACGGATTGCATTCAAGGTAATACAAAATTAGTAAAAATAAATGCATGGTTGTCATATCGAAAAAAGAAGACGTTAATTTTTTTTATTAATATGTGTTTATATGAATATCTAATGTGCACTTTGTACATTTCTTTGTTCATGCCCAGCTAAAAGTTATTCTATCCTCTTAATGTATATTGGAAAATGGAAATCCAAATACAATGGTTTGAATGTAAGGTTGTAATATGTCAAGATAGCAAGTTTAAACGCTGTTAACGTTTTTCAAAAAAGGTTCACATTTATGTAAATACTAGCAAGCAACCCCTTAATGCGGTGTGACCGAACATTTCGCTGTCGGAATTCATGGTGATCGTCGTGACTCGTTTCATTTTGCTTTGCTTCATGACTAGTTTTATTTATAAAGTAAAAATAAATATGTTTGTGGGGTATCGAGTTATAGGGTTGAAATTATTAGTAATTTGGTGTAATGAATGGTTGTGATTTAAAAGAATAAGTGTTTGAAAGATGAGTGATTGAGATTAAAGTTATTAGGTGTTTGAAAGGTAAGTGGTTGTGATAGATTAAGGAATGCGACACTAATTATCACTTTGTTTGTTTATTATGTAGTCGTCAGAGTTTAGAACAGATTCACTTGAACAGATGGATAACCTAAGATTTCTCCGGCTAAATTGTGTGGAACTCGTTGGATCCTACAAGAACTTCTCAGAAGAATTAAGATGGCTTTGTTGGATTGGATTCCATTTAAGGGCTATACCCTCCGACTTATACATGGGAAACATGGTGGCGTTGGATATGAGCTATAGTAAATTGGTAGTATTTGAACCACCCATGGTAGGAATTTCAATATCTATTTTTATCAACCGGCCTTTTAGTGTCTCATGGTTAATCTGTGCTAAATAATTCTTGTTACTTTTTACAACAGGTTCTTCAATCATTGCTGATTCTAAATCTCAAAGACTCGCACAATCTATTAGAAATCAGCGACATTTATCTGATCCCTAATCTTGAGACTTTGATTCTCTGGAACTGTCACCGTCTAATTCATGTTTGTGAAACCCTTGGAGATCTAAACAATCTTTCTTTATTAAACATGACAGGGTGTGCAAGCCTATGGGACGTTTCTTTACCACGTTCACTAGAAAGAGTATTCCTCAAGGACTGCAATCTTGAGTCCACAGATTACGGTTCCCTTAGTTTCAGTGATCAATCATTTTTGCTATACTTGAATCTAGCCAATAATCTATTTGAACTCCTGCCTCGCTACAGTCATCTTAAATATCTTCGCGTCCTTGACTTGACTTTGTGCTCAAGACTTAAACGGCTTTTATCTCTTCCAAGTACACTTGCAGAATTGTATATAAATTACTGTGAGTCACTAGAGAAAGTAACTTTCGAATCACAACGATTCACATTGCAAAAGTTTGGCTATGAAGGTTGTATTAATTTATCAGAAATTGAAGGCTTTATCAAATTGGTTCCAGTAGTTAAACTCGATGAAAAGGACTTGGGACACATGAAGTGGCTAAAAGAATATCAAAATCATGAGGTGTGCCTGATTGGTGTTGCAGAGCTCACCAACAGAAAAAACCAGTGTCTCCAGGTTTGCTATTCTTTTTTGAATCACATGCGATGCACAACGATGTGCCAGCTGAAACTAGTCAATAAAGTATTAATAGCTGAAATATGCTGTTTGTATTGCAAATATATATATATATATATATATATATATTATATTTATATATATTATATGTATATATACAGCTGTGTGTGCTAACTTTATAGCTTGTGTGGCACAGGTGTTGTACGAATTTGGTATAATGAGTACATCTCTGCCTGAGATAAAGGATCCGAACATGATGCCCGACTATGTATCAGAGTCCACGTCTTTGTCATTTAGTGTGCCTTCATGTCCCGGTAATAGGAGGCTCAAAGGATTAAATGTATCTTTCAAGTATACAATATCCGGTGAAGATTGTGCATGGTTTGCTAAAATCAGTACAAACAACGGTGTTGAGTTGATGTACAACCCTAAAGTCTTTGGCAAACCTGGATTTGGAGAAGTTGGCATATGGTTAAGCTATTGGCCTATGGGAACATTAGACAGTGGAGATATTGTTAGCGTGTCTATCGTTGTGATGAGCGGATTGGATGTTATTGAGTGTGGTGCAACCCTTGTGTACACTGATGATTTAGCAGATGAGACCTTGGAAAATAGGATGGGATGGGTAGAAACTCTTGGTGGCGATTTGTCTGAATTTCAACTAAGCACAGGAGCTTACTATCTTTGCCGCCAGGATTTCTTTGAGTTAGTGGAGGTTGGAATATTGACCCCTGATTGGTTTAAAATATTAGTTGCTGATAAAGTTAACGATACAGGTATTTCCCTCTTGTCAAGCTATCTGTGAGTGTTTTCTATAATTAAGTTTAAGCTATGAACACAGAAAGTTACTCATATTCAACATTTTCACAGAGGTACAAGGATGGACGATGACTGGTCGACCTAAGAAGACAAGTCTACCTTTTACAGAGTTAGGATGACGAATTCACGATCAATACATTGTCAATGGTAATGCTCTGCAAAATTTCGTTTTCTGCAAGAATTTACAATAAACTATCTTCCGGACGTAGACATGGACATTAATATAGGCTTTGGACATGTCGAAAGTAGTTGGTGTCAATAGAACAAAAAGTAGTAAAATTTAATCTTAATAGTAAGTAAGTATTGTGTACAAAAGGAGCATTGTAACCTTCTATTTTATTTTTGGGGCTTAGTACTTCAAAATGTAAGTAACTTTACACGTTTTGTCATAGTGAGCATCCAACTTTAATCCTGTGCATTGTATGTAAGTAATTTGTTATTTTGATCAAATCATGTAAAAGTGTATACGTGGCAAACCAAATGAGCTGTTTTTGATTGGTGCAAGTAAAAATGTTACATGATTTGATCAAAATAACAAGTTACTTACATACAATGCACAGAATTAAATTTGAATACCCATTATGACAAAACGTGTAAAGTTTCTTGCATTTTAAAGTACTAAGCCCTTATTTTTAGTAAGATGAAAGAAATCTAAAAGAAAATAATAGGGAAAAATTGGTAAACTGGAACATGTGTTGTGTGGCATTTGCATATTGGTACCAATACGGTACCGGGGATCAAGGGGTTCCATTTGATTTACCCTCAAAACTGGTAAAATGGATTAAGTTATATGTGTTTAGTTATTTATGTGATTATATATATGGATATATGCATTAGTTTGATCGCTTTGTGGCTTATGTAATTTGGATGATTGAATGTTTCATGTAGTGGATAGCCGCGGCATTCAAGATAGATATACGGGTAAATGGTTTATAGCTTCCAACTAATGGGCGCGAACCATTCTTCTGTTGATTGAGACAATAATTTGATATGAATCCATATAAATAAAAAGAATAGTGTTAATAATATGTCTTGTCTCTCATATTATTAACTAGCATGGTCTTAGTTCATATACGGTGTAGATTTCATGTAAACAATAGTAAAGCATTTGATTGCATGGCCTTGATACATATGCGGTGTAGATTCGATGTGATAAAGGCCAATCAGATAATTTGCATTATATGCATTCAAGTATTTGTATGTTATATGTTTTTGTACAATTGACGAAATCGTGGCTGATTTGGTGCAAGCATCTATGTTATATGTTTTCATTTTTACTAATTTTAATCTAGATAATTTTGTGTCATTTTGCAACATCCCGTTTTCGAAAAGTATTATATAGTCTAAAATTATATTTATGACGTAAGTAATGTTTTCATTTTTACTAGTTCAATATATACACGAATAAAAAAAAAATATATTAAAATTAGTAAAATGAACTTTTGGGATATTTAAAAGAGTTAAATGTAGTTTTAAGGTATTGAATGAGTGTATGTTTTAATTCTATTTTTATTACACAATTTATTTTATTTTTTTAATGGCAAATGGTATTACCCAAATGGGTTTAGGGTCTCGGAATGTAATGAACTATACACGAATGTTTATGTTGCGCAATGAACTACTCGGGTGTTCATTGTATGTAATGAACTTTCAAATACTGGTTATTGGATGTACCCGGGTATATGTGACAACCATATAAGTGGCCACGTCCAATGCCACGTTGTCGGTTTGCAAGTTTTTGATTGGTCGGGTACATCCAATAACCGGGATTTGAAAGTTCATTACATACAATGAACACCCGAGTAGTTCATTACACAACATAAATATTCGTGTATAGTTCATTACATTCTGAGACCCTAAACCCTACCCAAATTGTATACACCTTCCATATAACTCTAGAAAATAAAAGAAAGAACGTCAAGTGTGCATGTGTGGTGGGGGGGTTGGTGTTATGTGTGGTGGGGGGTTGGTGTTAGCAAGAAATAAGCTCCTTTCAAAATGATAGTCCTGTTTGGATATGCATTTAAAGAAAAAAAAAACTTCAGCTCCTAAAAAACCTTAAAGGTCTTTAAAATAAAAGCTCGTGTAAGAGGGTTGAATAAAAAGCTCCAGCTCTAGCCCCAGTTTGATTTTTTTTTTTTTTTTTTTTGCCAAACATTCAATCAAGAAGCAAATCCAAGTGAATCACCTCCATTCAAACAAACTAAAAGTTCCTATTTCCTCCCAAATCAGAAGAGGGGATAGTTTGTGTTTTCTTGGTGTTTAGTAGGTTTAAAAGTGGGATTTTGAGGATATGTATTTTTGGTAGAATTCATGGTACATGGTTTCAACCATTCCTTCTAAACATAATTTTCTTTTTTTATTTGCATTATGTGTCGTATATGTAATAAATGCATGTGAGGACAAAAAGTTACTATTTACTTCATTGGAAATTAATATATATATATATATATATATATATATATAATGTTAGAGCTAGTCAAAACGTCTTATTGTACAGTAATATGAAGTCTGCGAATGAGAAAGATTGGATTAGAAATGAGTTAGTACGTAATTTGCCAAATATCTATATATTTACTAGTTTTGACTAAAATGGGTGTATGACTGATCTATATAAGACCAGTAAGATACTCTAACCTCATAAAGAACTTAAGAACTATTCTTTGCGTAGTTTTGGGGAGTATGAACTCCTAAAACATTAAGTTCTGGTGAGTTCCAACTCTAGAACTATTCACTTAGTAGTTCTTGGAGTTATAAGAGACTTAAAGGAACCAAGAGTTTAAGAACTCTAAAGAGATACTAGAGAGAGAAGTAATAGAAATAAGTGTTTATTACTTTCTTGAATGATTTATAAATGAGTACAAGCCTTCCTTATAGGGAAGTGATAAATTCACATGGATTTTTATCCATCCACAATAATTCATGCATCATATAGTTGTACTGTACAACTGTATGATGCAACAGTTGTTGTGGATGGATAAAAATCCATGTGAGTTTATCACAACCCTTCCTTATATAGGAAAGAATTGTCCCCACAAATAATACAAATGGAAATCTTACTAGATAAGAAATCTTATCAAGATATGATTTTCTAATACATGTCTTAATCGCTTTAAGAGTGATTATGACTTTATTTATTCTTAAGCATACTTAACACACTATTAGCACACATTTAGTACAATATTAAGCACATGAAAACACAAATTAAACTTCTTTCTAAGGAAACCGCAAGTAAACTCTGGCAACTTTTAATCTTTACGAGGATTACGGAACTCGATGGTGAAATTTGGCAAATTTCCTTTCAAAGGATCTTTACCTTTGTGCTGACCATCATATGCTGATGCATTAAGAAAGAGATTATTGAGATATTCAATAATAGCCTTTTCCGATTCGCATCGCTCTATAGACAAATAAAATTGATTAAGAATCTATTTTTAATGGGAGAGCGAACTAATTTTATTTGTCTATATGCAAGAATAAAAGTTGATTCAAATTTTGATAATTTTATTTATAAGTTGTTGTAATTACTTTTAATTTTAATATTGCAATATAATATCATTGTCTTCATTTGTTGAAAAAATTATAATCAATCCATACATCGTATAGTATTAAAGGGAAGAACTAGAGGAAATTTGTACCCGCAAGATGATAAATATGTTTACGTATAACAATATGCAGATCCACAGCCAGTACACTTATTTTTAGCATTAGAAGTGAAGTATATTAAATACGTACATGGTCCAATAGCACATATATAGTCTTTTTATATACATATATATATGCTATGAATACATAAAATCTCACACACACACACACACACATATATATATATATATATATATATATATAAATGCTAAATACAGCCTTAAAGGCTGTAGTTAACGTACATAAAATAATTGTACCTTCCATATCAAAAGTCCACCCCCGAAATTTATGGTAAGTATACAACTATTTTATGCATCTTAAACCCATATATATATATATATATATATATATATAGCAACAACCATGTATAACACAACAACAACAACACAGTGATTAGCTTGTAGATCTGCAACCAGCCGGCCCGTGGATCTTCTCAGTGGTGGTGACCATGAACATGACCATGAATGTCACCGTGACCGTGACCGTGAACGTCAACGTGATGACTTGCTTTATGTGATAGAGTAGGGTGGTAGAACACATGTACTACTGGTTGTGGAGGGTGGTTGGGGGTTGCTGATTTTGGCATCTTTTCTTTCTTTCTTTTTTAAGGTTTTGTGATGGTTAATTAGTTGGTTTGATTGTTTGAGAGGAATTGTGAGGTTTTTATATTATATTAATTAAAAGGATATAATATAATAAATAAATAAATAGTATTATTATGATGTTAGGTGTAACATACTTGACCATTAATCTCTTATCCCTTATCTCTACCTCATATAAAATTGCTTAATAGGTTTTTTGAAAAAATTGCTTTATATGTCACTACCCAAACTATTTCTTAATAGGTTTTTTGTTAAAAAAATCTACTATGACATCATAAAAAAAATCTACTATGACATCATAACCTAATGAAAATTAGTCCATAAATCTCATGTTTTTTGCAATATTATTTAGAGTAAATTACAGAAATCGTCCCTGTCGTGATACCCCGCTTGCAGGTTTCGTCCCTACCTTTCATAAATTACAG
>JAOEHQ010047058.1:0-11086 GCA_025447715.1 Asclepias incarnata
TGGTGTTCAACTGCTTCTAATGCCTGGTTGTAACTAAGTTCTTCACGTATTAGCCGATTATCCAAAATAGTCAACAACGCTGAATCGGGTTTTGGTAGATCAGGAAAATCATCCAACGATTTACCATTCTTTTCCAATACTTCTTGTATTTCAACCAAGCAGTAATTCTGCTTTTGTTCATCTGACAGCTCCAAAGCAGGAAATGAAAACTGCTTCCTTTTTTTGTACAGAATATCTTCAGATAATGTCTCCCAATTTTCTTCCCACAATTGGCGTGGACTGGAAATCTCACAGAACAACAAAATTGTAACAAATAGGTCTCGAAGTTGTGATCCAGTTGCCCAAAACTTAGCCTCATTTATAGCATGTGTCCATTCCTTGTCATCATTAAGGAGACCATGAGCATAGCAAGCTTCTTTATATGTTTGATAGATCTGTCCATTAACTGTCCTGATTTCTTCAAAAGATGTTGGACCTTTGACGACGCTCAACAGAACTCTCAAATAGTACCGTGGCCCTGCGGCTGGGTTGCAATAAACGATGCGGCCAATACATTTCCTCTCGTCTCGCCATATCCAGATTTTGTTGTCTTTCTGCCAGACATATTTAGTGGGTATCTGGGCATAAGTCAAATTCCGTGCCCTTGAATCTGTTCTGTTTAACTCAAACCATTGTGTAAACATTGTTTCTTTGATTCCCTCCCGATGTATCAGAGCTGGAAGGTTTTCTGAGTCGCGAAGTGTGATCATTTGTTGGTCAGGTAAATGGAATGTTAGTCTAATAACTGATGGATAAGAATAGTGAATCGAAAAGGCAAACATACGCCAGACTGCTTCACACGGTGATAAATAACGACAGTCTAAGTAATTCTTGATCTCATCAATCTTAATTATTTTCTGCGAAGATGTCGAACCATCATCCTTAACATTCTCATGTATGACCATTGTAGCTCTATCGGGACCTTTATTGAGGTACTTAAAAAGGTATTTAATTGCTCGGGATCTATTGCACCACTCGATGTTAATGTGTGCATCATATTTAAGCAGCAGGTACCGATTGTATGGCACCACAAATCCATTGTGAAGCTTGGCTTTATTTTTGAGCACATGAACTTTATTGTTCCTTCGCCGATAGACTGGGTACCCATCTTCATCAATTGTGGTTTCTTGATAAAATGGTTTTGGATAATGTTTAGTACACTTTTCTTGAACTGTGCACGGGGAACTTGGTCCATCTGCACCACATGGACCGTGTAACATATAGTCAGTAACAGCCTTGTATAACTTTGGGTCATCACTCTCAGATGGGATTTCTGCTGATATTATATCATCTATTTCTTCTGGGGTTTTACATTTTGACCCTTCTTCAAGCCATATTAGAAGGTGTGCATGAGGAAGTCCGCGTTTTTGAAATTCTATAGTGTAAACACCTACAAAAACATTGTATAAAATGCATGACTTATCATAGTAACTTATTATAGTCAAAGTCATGTGCAAGTACTTATACTTCATTTTTTGTTTATACTGATTGTGTTTCAATTATAGATAGTTATAAAAATGCATAATGATTTATATTATATTACCTGATCTGGCTGTACCAAAGATTTTTTTCTTCATAATATCTTCCATCATTATATTCAATTTTGTTTTGAAAACCCGTGAAACGGTTTCTGCCCGATCATGGGACTTCTGTCCACTGATTAAAGATACCATGCTATCAATTTCTGGCCAATTCGGATTAGCTGTGAACGTAATAAATAGATCTGGATTCCCAAAGGCTCGACACAAAGCCATAGCATCTTGATAGTTTTGGACCATGTATCTTGGGCTCCCTGTAAAAGTTGCCGGTAATACAATTCGCTGGCCAATTGCTTCGGCATTTGTATCTCCCCTTGTTACAGCATCACACACATTATGATAAAGATCAGCACGTAGTTCACTTTGATTGTTCCGCATCCATCTGAGTCGTTCTTCCTCAATTGCAGTGTATGCATCCACCAAATATTGCTGATATAGACGACCACCTCTCAGTAACGTGGTTCCTTCATTTTGTCTGTAATGAATTCTATAGCAATAGAATTCCCTCATCGTGAGACATTCCCTTTTAGTTTGTCGTCTTCCAGTGTTTGAATGGTACGGTATCTTTTCATGATACCCAGTTTCTCCATAAGGAAATAACAAAGGGTATTGCAATGACATGTACAGCTGGTGTAATTCAGAAATTCGTTTGAGGCCACCAGTTTTTGTACTAACAATAACATCTCTTGGTTCCGTATTGTCACCAAAATCATTGGTTATCAATACTGCCACTTCAGAAACATTAGGCTTGTTATATTGCCTACCAGTTGATTTCTGACTTAACAAACGCAGTTGACATTCATTGTTATTATTTTGAGCACACCAATCGCGTGCCATACGAAAAGCCTTTGCAACCGAACTGTTTTCATCTAACATTTTAATGAGTTCTGCAACTATCCTTCTGTCTATTCTTTCATCACTTGGTTGACTTTTAATAAAAGCAGACATCCGATTTCTTAGTTCATTTTCAGTGTCATAAAAGTAAAGCTGGGCGTACCTCGGCTGGTCACCTTCAACAGGTAACATGGAACCAATTCGGTGGTAGTTCTGTCCACTTATTCGAAAGGTATAAAGACTTCTTCCTTGGTTTAGAGCATGGTCAATTCTCCCACCAAAAGAGGTAAAACAGAACATACTGTTATAAGTCCTGATATTGTCCTTGAATTTTGCTGATGATGGATCATTATAATCCAGCAGCTTTTTAAGTGGATCTGGTGCATCAAGCAATTGTGGCAATAGAATCTTTCCACCCTGACAACACGATGAAAACGTAGGAACTGCTGTAGCCTTTGTGTTTTTAGACCTTTCTTCATACCACATATATGCACCACAGTTTTCACATATGTAGGTTGGTTCCCCAAAATTAAGGTAATCCACATTTGCACCTTGATATATAAAAATAAAATTGTTTATTTATATTAAAAAAATTTGTAGTCCAGAAGTGATTAGGTAGTTTTAAGTATATGTAGCATATTGAATTAGACACGTGGTTTAGGAACTTTGCATTTACCTGTTGATGTATAAGCCGATCTTTGGCGTGTCTTTTTGCTTGCTATTGGCATAAGATGAGAGTGAGAAATATTGCATCATTAAAAATAGCATGATAAATCTCTCATATGAGTGCAGAATTTTTAATATTCGTAGAAACCACTCATGAGATTTAGATGTAACCTGGTCGTTTTTTTTTATCAGTTGTGAGCTCTTTAGGCGACCCTGAAGTAACCTTTCTCCTAGCTGAATATTCATATTAACATAAACATGTGATTACGTATTATTATATTGCATAATCTGTTTTATTAAATGGGTTTTAAAACTACATGTGTTTATATCATAACAATAATATAGAAATGATAAATCTATATAAATAATATATGACTTGTGGTTATTACCTGATCTTTTTCTTTTCCGACTACTACCAGGTGGTTCAACCAGATTGTCCACTTGTATTTCTTGTGTTTCAGAAGTCAGATTAACTGAAATAAATTGGATTATAATGTTGATATTGTGTCATTCACCATATATATAGTTTAGAATAATATAGGAACGTGTATAAATAATATATGCCTTGTAATTATTACCTGTTCTTTTTCTTTTCCGGCTACAACCAGGTTGGTTACACAGATTGTCCACTTGTATTTCTTGTGTTTTAGATGCCTGGTTAACTGCGATAAATTGTATTATAATGTTGATCTTGTGCGATTCACCATATAGACAGTTTAGGTAGTTATTAAAAATTTATATATTACAACAATCAAATTACCTTCAGGTTGTCTGTGTGATGGCCTAACATTGGTTTCAGACATTTTAAGACACCAATATGTTTGTAATTCTCCATCTGGTGTAAAAATCTTGGCCGTATGCACATTTATTGAAGAGTCATTAACATTTGTGCTAAGATTCGTCTCAGTATCTATTATTCTTAGTCCACAAAATGTTTGAACCTTGCCATCAGTTCTTATAATCTTCTGTGTCTGGACACTTATTGAACCTTGATTAAAATGTTGATTCCAATTTTGTAGATCAGTTGATCTCCCTGCAAAAGAAAAGAGTTCTAAAATGTTAATGGTTGCATATATACATATATTTTTTCAGTGCATTATATCTTATACATGATAATATGTGGTTAAATTACCTGTTTCATGTACATCAGTTCTACTCATTGGAATGTAATTCCTGTTTGCATACATTTAGGTATATTTACTCAAACTTATGTCAGATGAATGATTTTATAGAAACTGTTAAAATGATATTTAAGAGAAATTTGAACCCATGAATTCGAACAGATATATATAATCTCTGTAACTTTGAATAATAAATACAGGAAATTGAATAGTTTGTTGTTATCATAGGTTTTTTAAAGCCTTATAAGTTGTCAAGTGTTTCTTTAATGCATCAGATAAGTGTGGAAGGCATAAATTTTGCAAAATTCATTGGTCAATATTGAATAAAACTATATAGTTCTACTCATTGTATAATACTTCATCCATTTTGTTTTTATTTTTTCTTTTTAATATGATATATTATTTGTATTAATATTCTCTTCATTGGCTATTTATTTTGCAGGTATCACGAATTCAGTGCATAATGCTTTAACAACATACATGTGTCTAAACTTCTTACAGGACTATACCATTTAAAAAAAAGGTACTTTTTATTTGTATCAAACTTTTATTTTAAGAGAATTTAATTTGTAAGTATGACTAACGTAATCTCCTGTTTATTCTCATAAAGTATGTGTCGTAAATAATTGCATATGTACTTGTTTTACAGTTTTAAATTTCTATAAGAACGGTATATCTAGGAGATTTTAAGATATATAAAGCTTTTACCATATAGTACTATGTAAATCCAAATACTAATACACACTTGCAACTTATACCTTTTTACTGTAGTATTAGTTAGTCTTTTTAATATAGTACAATATAAATCTTACAGTGCAAAAAAATTCAACAGACTATCATTTATTAAAGTGCAAATAAGGAAACAACATTACACTAAAACAAACTCAATATTGTTAATATCAAACATCATTATAGCATATTCTCCCAAATAACCATATAATAAAGAAAATAAACAACCAAATTATTATAGTTCCAACATGATGTATCATAACTTTAACAAACCAAACTCTATCTAATCATTAGGATTTCTAAATCAACATTGTGTAGTCCTTTTTGTCTTTGTTTTCCAGTACGCCTATTCTGTATCAGTTCCTGATTCAACAACAAACCTATTTAGATTCAAAACAATACATGTCAGCGAGTTTGTTATATGATATTTATGAAATAAGCCATTATGATCTCCATACCTTCCTTGTTTCAAACGGTGATCTGAATCATCATCTCCTTCCATCGTATCAGATGCCAGACTTACCTCATCACCATTGATGTCTTCTGTGTCCAATTCAGTGTTAGACTCATCCCTGGAATAGTTTATGTTAGTAATAATATATTGTTATGATTTGAACGTATAGTATTGAACAAACAAAATGCTATGTTTTTTATACCTTCCTTTTTTTTGTGACTTAATTTTCTTAACCTTCTCACCCAACCCATCTTTATGTAAGTTCTCCTCATCAGAATCCACAAGAGATCTGAAATGGTTGACAAGCATAGTTCAAGTTATAATCATACAACGTAATCTATATTTTATAAAAATTGTATTTCATACTCACAATTTGCGTCTTTTTGGTTCAGTTTTCTTTGATGGAGTTGCCACTGTCCCAACTTTCTTCATGTTTCGCGTTTCTGTTGTAATATCTGTTTTCTTGACCTTATCATTACCGGGATTCAATTTCAAATCATGATCGTCCACATCAGGTAAAATAACTTGAGAACAATTAAAACTTTCGTAATCCCCATAGCGATAATATGTGTGTCCTCTGATTTCAAAAATATGTTGGCTGCCAATCAGGTTTCGCAAAACAGGTGGCATTACATCATCACCTGTATCCTCCTACATAACCATAACAATAGAATAAAATCAAATGCAAACACACTTCAGTCAACCCTTTAATACAAAATTGCAAGCATACTTTTTGTTCTTCATCCATTAGTGATTTAGCAGTCCGGCTTAGTAATTTCTCAGCAGCCTCATCAAACAATACCACAACAACCTCTGCACTCTCATCCCTTACTTCCATTTGAATCTTAAACCTGTTATCCATTATATAAAACAGATATATAGTCTCAGAAGAGGATATTATAATATTGATAGAAGTCATAAACAATCATTTCAAATTTACAAACATGATTACACCAAAAAATATCAAAAAATAACACAATACCTTAGGCGAGGATATAGCACACTGCTGTTACAACCATCACACCAGAAACTACCCTTTACCCTTGTTAACCCCTTCCGACAACGCCCAGATGGGCAGGTTGTCAAATACCAACCATTCTTAGTACGGATATCCACAATCTCAATTGTGTTTCTAAATACAACATTCTGTACAATGAAAAAACATCAGCAGGGACACCAGATAACTAATATATTAAAATAAATAATACAATCATCAACTCACCCCCTCTTCCTTGTTGTATCCGTCCTTCTTAGTGCGGCCCCATTCCAAAAGTTCCTCAAGTGTACTAACCTTGGGAGTGTTGTCAACGACAGTAACCTTGACATTGTTCAGATCACGGCCTCTGAAATTCAACAAACAACAACTTAGACTTCCAAACAAATAAAGCTATATAAATAGAATGACAAATAATACTATAAATAACCTCAGAGCAGTTTTGAAATCTTTCAAAACAGGTACATCCTCATTATCAATGAGTTGCGTAGACGATGTGCTAGATACTCCTAGCTCACCTGGAGAAACAACCCAAAAACAAACTCAATTGCATGTTAACTTTATTCACCAAGCAATAGAATTAAAAGTTACCTAGAAAGTTTTTTGCACTCATTGAAGTCAGTATCAATGAATAGGGACCAGGATTCTCTGCTTTCTTCTTTATCATTTCCTCCCCTAATGATCCCCACAATGTCACTCGAACTTGTCGTCCCCTGCAAATATACAGAGCATAAACTCATATTCCCATGTTAACCACACACTCACCCGATTATTGTCTTGGTTACATACCATTCATTAGTCAGATTAAATTCAACCGTTTCTACCCCGGTAGATTTCTTTACAGGATCCCCAACGCACGTCACGTAACCAATCAGATCTGCAAGATACGTGCTTACACAAATATATCAATAACAATAAACATTTTGCACAAAACATCTATATATAAATTTCTAAATCCATGTACTACAAATAAAACAATCATATTAGTAGATGTAATTGGCAAACATCAATACAAATCTACATATATATTTTTTTAATTTAGTTCAATGTTTTTTATATATAGATTTTGCGTTTTTGTGTATTTTTCCTTTTAGAAGTATCAGTACTAAAGGTATGATTGAAATAAGAATTTTAGATATCATTTGTATATGTAAAGAAACAAATAAAAGCACATGATCAAAAAATTAACAGACTTACCTACTAAATACTTGTTTTCTGTAGGAACCAGTTCTTCTAATGGCATGATCTGAAAAGGGTAGCGAACAAAACCATTAACATCACCAGATGCATTCTTTACAGACGTGGAACCATCTAACTCAATCATGAAGCGATTGTCTTTCAGTATACGAAAATCCTTCCTATTAAGAAGCACCTTACATCCTATCAAGGTATACAAACGGCCTTCTTGCAGCCTGTTCACAAACTTGTAGGACTTGTTGTGTCTTGACATACAATGCATCAGATTTCCCTGTCAGTTTCAGATGTAAGTATACACTAAATCTGAAGAAATAAAACTTATAACAACATGAACACTAAATAGTTTACCTTTTCATCAGATACAATAAAATCTGTACTCATGTACTTTCCTTTCATACACACGTCCCACTTTCTGCAGACCATCACTCGCAATGGACCAGCAGTACCTTCACGAAGCTCATCAAGAAACATGTTCCCATGCTGACTGGTTTTCTCCCTTTCAATTTGAAGCTCCTTAGACATTGGGTAATCAAAGTAAGTAACTTTATGGCTTTAGTAAATATTAGTAAATATAATAAGGCCTCATATATATACATACACCATAAGCATGTAATTAAAGTAATATACCATTAACAAAGGCCTTCAAAAGACAACCTTTCATTGCCTATTAGCATTGTATTAAACCTGACAATCAATTCATAAATGTCATTGAACATTGGATTAATATAGGATACCAAGAGACGCATGAATCCTCAAGAACTACACTAACCCAAACATTCACACGCACACAACATTAAACTAAACATAAACAAACATAATATCCATGCATCACAATAACTTACCCGATCAAATACGAAGAGGCTCTTCAATAACCTCATAAACAATCAATAATCAACCACATTAATTCCCACATTAACACAAACTTGAACCTACAATCATAAACTTCATCATATAATCCTCATCATCATATACCTCCGAGCAAATAGAATTAATAGAGCCATTAAATTTCGTCTTAAATTTTGGGCCAAAGAAGCAACTTCCACTCAACTTTATATTATATATAGATATAGATATAGATTATATTGAACAAGAAAAGTTATAATTGAACCAGTAGTCCAATTAGTCCAACACATTGGTTTTCTTTCCTATAGCTACCTCAAATGAAAACCAAAATCGAACAAATTATTCATAAATCAAAATGTTACATAAAAAAAAGTAGACGGTATATATTAGTCATATACTACTTTATGATCATATAGCTGATATTAAACTAAATGGGAAATGATAAATCCTACTAAAAGAATAGCCTAAAAATCTTTCTAACTATAAGAAGATGAAATGTTAAAAAATCAAGGGATAAGATTAGCCAACTATCAATCTCTATACGTTATACTGTTTTATAGAAAATCCATAAAAAAAATCCCCCGCCAACATCACAAACATCAACGAAGGGTATTTGATGTCCTATAAATTGTATCCGTTGTACCATTTTTATAATCAGGTACCATTTTTATAATTTGCCTTAATATTTATTTGTTTCACTAAGCCCATATCTATTTATTTCATTTTTGTGAAGCCCAAATCTGTTAGCCTAGCTAAAATCTAAACCTAAATATAAATAAAATATCATGAAGGAAAAAAAAGCATAGACCATCCTTTCTAGCACACATTGTTGTTTAGTAAATATATAGTACACTGTATATTATTTTGGGTTTTATTATTAACACAAAAAAAACAACAACAAAAGGGTTAAATTGGGATTCAAACCATTGACACCCAAACCCAACTACTAAAGTGGATTCCTGACCAATCCTTCCAGCCAACTTTTGTTTGACATTTGCTGTTGTAACACATATATATTTTCTAATTCTAATTTCTAAATGTAAAAGACAAAATACTACTGTTCACGTCCCATTACTTCCTCTATTAAAACAAACCTATGTGATCTAAAACATAACGTACAAGTACTACACGAATAAGATATATATTTACTTTGCAAATTAAAAAATAAAAACCTTTAGAGGAGATGGTTTGCATTTTGCTTTTTTTTTAGAAAGGTCAGGTGTTCAAAACCTTACTACCCTTTGTATTGTTTTTTATGTTTCAATTTTTTTTGGAGTACTTTAACATTTACATTTTGGTCCCTCCAGTTTTGTTTTTTGTCTTTTTTTTCTTTTGGAATTTAGAAATGTCATTTTTGCACTCTTTGTTTTTCTCCTTTTACTCTATGTTTTTCTCCTTTTACTTTTTTAAAGTTCTTTTTTCTTATAACATTTTTTTTATACATTTTGTTGTATTTTTTGGTTATCCTTTGATATTTGGCTCTTTTTTTATAAATATTTTGTTTAGATTTAGTTTTATTTTGGGTAACATTTTGTTTTTGTTTTATATTTCTTTTGTAATTGTATTTTTCTTATAACATATTTATTTTCTTTATTAAACTTTTCATTTTCTTTACCAACTATTCTTTTTTTGGTAACATTTATTTTTCACATTTTTCGGAATTCATTTTTCTCTTAAATTTTTGTTGTATTTTTTTTTTACTTTTTTATTTTTTATGTAACATTTTGTCTCATGATAAGTTTTGAGAGTAAACATAAACATAATGGTGATGTTGTCATATTGATCTTAAAAAAAAGGATAACCCTAGCAACACGTTGAGTGAACTATCCTTTGTTAATAAAAAAAAAGAGGTGAATAGTACTCGCCTAATTATTATTCAACATGTGTCAAACCTTTTTTTTTTAACCCTTTAGTTTTGAACATTCTATTTTGAGCCATATTTTTTTTAAGGGGGAGGGTCATTGGTTTCTTGCAACTTTTTTTTAACATGGTTGTGGTATTGCCCTTTATCAAATACATATATGATTACCAGTCATGTGGCACCAGCCAATTTTTTTTTTCCCCTTGCACTTTTATTTTGGTTTTCTTGCAAAAAAAAAAATATATGTATTCAATATTAATATGAGAATAAACACATTTACAATGTTGTGTTTTGTGGTATTGTCTTTAAAGAACAAAACGCGAAAAACGATAATTGCAACTCCGCGACGTGGGGTTTCCAAACTACCTAGTTACATTTAGCACTAAAAGACACATTCGTTAAGTTTTTACAACAATAGATGCACTATTATCTTGTCGTGCACTTGTGCCGGTTATTATTGATACATATTTTATTATTTTTCATTCATTCGTCCTCTTTGACACAAACATGTTTGGACTTTTGATATGAATTCCTTATGACATTTACCCAAGGGTTGTGTTAAATATACCAAAGGTTCGTGGCCTATTAGTAAAGCATTTGATCTTGAGGGATTTATCTGGATTCGAGTCTTAATTCTCACATTTGTGGCCGGGTGTGGATTAATTAGGGGTTTTTGAAAGTCCTAATTCCATCCAGGCATTCGTTTAAGTTAAGATTAGAAATAAAATAGTATGTGTTATGAATTCATTGTTATGGCTATCCACATTCCATAACTCATAACCTTTAATATTCCAACCATTATTAATGTAC
>JAOEHQ010047059.1:0-11086 GCA_025447715.1 Asclepias incarnata
GCTCATATACCAGTTATCAATAAAAGTTTTCTTTTATCGTTCTGTTAAATTCTGTTTCTTTGTTCGGTTCATACCAGTAAAGTAGGCAACTTTCACCGAGTGTCACATTGCATCTGACTCTGTTTCTAGTCCCTACCACTACTAACGAGAAGACCACCTTCGTAATTCAAAATTTCATACATTCAACCACAAGCTAAACAATTCCTGCAGTCCCACTTCATATTCTCATCCAGTCTAACTTACTACCACATGATTGACTAAAGAAACTTTTGTGTTGACATAAACATTCGAGGTGAAGAAATGATTACCTACTTGAAAGTTGACATTTGACAATACAGAATCTGCTATTCAGAATTCCACTTGGGATGCTGAGAAATTAATGGTATTAGCCTGGTTGTGAAGTCAGTAAAGGAGGATACTAGCTTTGGAACACTGTTATATCGCGTTGGCAGCTACTCCAACCTCTAACAAATGAATTCAAAGTTGCGAGATTAACCTCAAGTATACGTGATGATGAAACCAAGAAGTATATGCCAACATAAGAATAATGTTACTAAGTACTTTAATTTCCATGTTAACTCTCTTTAAAATGAGGTTCCTAATACTCATATTAGCTTACATTTACCCTAAAAGTCCTATGTTGTCCAGTTTATGCCCATTTAACTAGTAACAGACAATTAAAAATAGATCTAAGGGTAAAGGAAGATTATTTTCATAGGATATTGCCCAAAATATAGCAGGGTAAAGATGTTTCATTCCATGTCAATTATTCCTTATTTTGTTGAATTTCATACGCTCCTATTTATATGCATATTGCTTGTACAATATTGGGCTAATTACTTCAAAAGGTATATTACTCGTCACTTTACCTAAAACATGACCTCTACTTTTATTTCACCAAACGAAAGGATCGACAGGGCAAAAGTCATCTAATACGAGTACTAAAACCACCATCCGGTTTTAGAATGTCTAGGTGGCAATTGTTTTTGTGTGCGTTTTGCCATGTAATGATGCCACGTTGGAGTTCCTCGCCATATGTCATGCCACGTGTAAAAAAAATGATTATTTGGATTTCTGGTTTATATTATCAAACAATTATTGTTATTTATATATATTATAATAAAATAAAATATTGTGTATATAGTTATATATTGTATCTATATATCACTCAAATAACATAGTTTCTTGTAATTCACATGATGGAAGCCACAATGGATACTTCTTTTGTTGATTATTCAAATCCCAATCACACACTTTCAATTCACAACATCGACTACTTCATCAATTTTTAATGGATTCAAACAACAAAACAAGAGAAAGTGACGATCAGTAATGTGTAGTTTTGTTTAACAGAGAACTATGAGGAACATATACATGTCAGAAGAACAACCTACAACACGTGCACTTATATCTATGATAAATAGCAACAACTAGCTACTGGGGCCTAGTGCTGTTTGAGGCATAGTGTATATTTGTTGGCTTTAGTGTCCTTCTCAAAGTCCTGTTTGAGGCATCACACGTTATACAATTCCACTGACCTGTTGTGAACTACCATATGTCATAAATTCCATCAGAAATTGTAACAAGTCCTCTTTCATTAATGGTGAGCTACAAGATAGATTATCACCATATACTTGTTACATTTTGACGTTCTTCTTTGAGGACGGGGTTTCACATTAATCTTTCAACAGCTTATTGTAATAAGACATGATCACTAAACGCACTTGAAGGCTTGAAGCATGAATAATGGGAGGTGAGTTTGGAGTTCTGCACTATGAACTATGTCTACTCTATTATTTTACATTGAAGATTCTCAGAGCCAAACATCTTGTAAATCTAGAAAAATGACATGGAAGGATTGGAGTAATAGGGGTGAAAACCAATAAAGAAACCGGTGCCTCTTGACAATTAACAAAGTTCCGTTGTTTTCTCTAGATGTATGGTTAACCTTTGGATAAACAGGTTTAACAAGAGTTCCATTAACCAGGTTTCATCACATGTATCCAAATACCGCTTGCTTGACACCATGTAACTAATCAGGTTCACAAACACTCAAAAACATTTCAAGGGGATCACCTAAGATTCATTTACCAATGTATGTTTATTAGAATACGAAGGATCTGTTTTTCCGTGATGATGAACTAGTGCATGTGGGTATTTGATAAACAAAGCTAGGGATAAAAAGTAAAAATCAAGCATTGGTACAGTACTAAGAATACATCTGCACAACACATGGTTTCGCTAACATTTAGAGACTAATCGATATGGATGAAGAACAAAATAGTTAAAGCAGTCATTTTGATACTCCAATGTAAACTTATAGGTGAAGGGACAAAAAGTTGTGGTTATATTCCATGCCTCCTGAGGCCGAATCCTTTACTAGAGATAAAAAAGCAGATCACTTAACATATGCAACTCGGAGTTACGATCTCCACCATCAGTCATTCATATCCATCTAATACATTTGTAATCAATGAACTGAAATCACATAAACACTAATCTGATTACTAAAATCCACTACAGTCTAAACACAAAGTTGTCCTAAAAACTCCAAGTTGTCGATCCAACTAACATATAATCCCTAACCAACTAAGGATGAACACTTTATAAAGGTTTTAAGATATAATGAACACCATACAACAATTAATTCGTCGAAAAATAAAAGACATGTGAAATTAAGAACTCACCAAACCATCCTTTGGATTCAGCAACCATCCAATAACTCTGCGCCTCACTTCGAGGACCAGCATCTTTACGAGTCTCACCACCACTAAACAACAACAAAGCCTCATCGTCTTTCGCAGCACTTTCAATCCCTTCCTTAATATGTTCAACAAACGTCAAAGCTTGTCCCGGGTTCTTCTGATACGTTTCTAAATACCAAGAATCCTCCTTATCAATCTTCTCACAACTACTACTCGTATATATCGAATGCCCAGCAACCATCACAAGATTCTTTAGCTTAGGAAACGGATAATCACCACTATCAGACATCCCAACATCAACTTTCCTATAAATACTACTCCTACTACCCATACCCCGAAACCCATTAGCAAAAACCGAAAAACATATGAAACTGGCAACCCCGAACAATACAAAAACTACGAAAACCAGTAATGGGTGTAACTTATAATAGTACATTATTCGATTTCCGAAAGATTTGAACATAATAACAGGATAATAATACAAATTTGAATTATTTTTGGGTGGTTTTCTTGATTTAGTATAGGAGTTTGATTCTAAATCAAAATCGCCTTTTGGGTATGCATTAAATGATTTGGGACTATCTGTTGTGTATTGATAATTTAACATATTCTTACTGGATTCAATCAAAATGAAAGAATTTATATATATGTATTTATGGAATGATATAAAGATGAAAAATTGGATCTTGATGCATAATGGGGTTAATAAACTGTAAAGATTTAAAATAGTGTATTGATTAGTGATTTGATTAGAAGTGAGATCTGAGGATGAGAATTGGATTTTGGAATCACAGATGCAAATCTCAGATCATGCTTCTGTTTTGTAGACTTTCAAGTACCAAAAGGTGTTATGGTTGCCATATAATCAAAGTCTTTTGAACAAATGTTGTTATTTTTATTTTTTTTTTATTATTAGCTTGGATGCATGCATCATTTTGTGATACGGTTATATTAAAATAATATATCAATTATCCATTTGATCTGTGTGAGACCGTATTTATCAATTTTGCAGTCAGCGTATAATTGATTTTCCCTTTTTTTTTTTCCTTTTGTTTAAATCTCATATATTCCCTTTTTAGTTTTCAAAATAACATATTTAAAACTCTTATATTTATCTATTTCATTGAAATATATCATCAAAACCTAACTTCACACAATTAATTTTCCCTAGCATAGATCTAACGATCGTGACTTTTTACAAATTAATATGTTGAATCAAAATGTATTGATTTAGATTTGTTGATGATAAACATTGTAAAAATACTTAAGTTTTTTATTCTTGAGTTGAGTCAGCTAAGTCAGCTTAATCACCTTCTGTTTGTATGTAATAAGTGTAGAAGGAGGTTCTCCAAGCTGCATCAACAGTTAAAGAATAGCACTTGATCTAAAGTCGAAGAGTGAAGATCAAGGATATAAGATCAAGTTGATGGGTAGAAGTCAACTTGGACTTACAGTCAGCTTGGATGAACGTCTGAGAGCTTAGAATCTTACAAATATTCTAAGTCTCTCTTTTCAGAGTCTGGATAACAACATTGGGAAAAGATAAGTTTGTGAAGGTACGAGGTACTGTGCAGATGCTCAATGTTGGTGATTGTTCTATTTTATGAGGTGTCTGTTGTCTTATTAGCTGGCTGATCGTGTGAGAGGTATCTGGGGACAAAAAGAACAAATGTCACTATCAAGACAGAACCTCAATACAGAGCCATTAGATCAAAACGCGTGGAGAAGAATGGACGACATCTAAGGCATGTGTTAGTCCTACATTTTAGGATGGTCCAATACGTAGATACCTCTATGTCAATAATAATCAAAAAGAATTGTTTATCAAAACTATAGGTTTTCAGTAAAACAGTTTGGATCCATAAACAATGCACAATTTACTTGAAAGTTTTAATAAAAGAGCTTAAAGCTTTAAACAATAAATTTACTTTAATACAAAAATGTAAATAAAGTAAGTAGAAATAACACAAATGTAATTTTCAAATGTATTTTATTTATTGATGTATAAACAAAATACAAGGTTGTAGCGGAAATAAAATAATGTAAAACAAGATATTCTTACAACCTATGAAAACAACAATTGATCTATGATCAACCTTTGTGTTTTAATAAATACCCAAGTATTTATTATGTTCGAACACAAAGAAGTAAATGCAGATTCTACTTGATAAAGCTTTTTTGGTCGTGTAGAGTAATAACTATGTTGTTCACGACTTGGTGAATGCATTTACTTCACTTGATATTTATAGAATGTCCAAGTGATGACTAGGACAAATACGTATAAATATACAAAGAAATACGTATACTGTATGTGTATACATGTCTTTGATTAGACGTATTCACATAAATATACGTAATCGACTATGTAATCTATGCATAAAAGATAAGGCATTAATTACATATAACTTTTGTATCAAGTTGTATACGAGTCAAGTGGTTGTCTTGGAACCAGTGAAAAATACTTTTTTTTATACTTTGAATTGGTTGGCTTCAGTCTTCGATCTTTTTAATATAGTATTCTAGAATCCGTCACTGAGACTATCTTCTTTCTTCTTACTTCAGTCTTCGACTTCAGTTAGAATGACCAGTTTGGGTAGATCTCGACTGGAGTGAAGCATCAGTAATCTGAACCTAAGGATTTAGGTTCTCTATACAAGTATGAGATTACTGGCTTTGATGTTTATCTATTACATGACAAATCATACATGGTCCAGTAAATCCGGACTAACAAATTCCCCCTATTTGTCTTGTAATATTTTCAAAGTTGATGTCTACTTGTAAGTTTTTAGAAACTAAGTCTTTTAAAATTTTCTAAGGACACTTTATAGTTCATGAGTGCCTTAGATTTTTCTTGTAGTTATTTTCTAGACTTAATTTAAATCAAATGCTTTGTAAAGGATAATGCAACACACAAACAACAAAAATATTAAGGTACAGTAGTGTATGTTACAAATTTCTAACTTCTAAATATATACAATCAAATGATAACAGAGGTTGGCTACTTCTTTGTAGGTCTTGATCCTTAAGTGTCTTTAGTAGCCTTCCTCTTTTCTGGAGTCTATTGGCTCGTTTGCACCAGTCCAAGTTTCTATTCTAAGTCCCTTTTTGCTATCATCTTTTGTTGGACTTTCATCAACCAGTACTGGATTCTTGGATTCTTTTGTTGATCTTTCAGAATTAGAACCATCTCCTTATGTTTAGTAAAGCCAAACATGTGGACAGACACTTGATCACTTCCCTCTCTGGTGACGACCATAGAAAAGAGCTTTATTTTGTCTTGATTAGTGATTACAACATTTGTTATTTTTGCAGCTCCATCTCTATGGTTCATGAAGTAATCATACTGACTTCTGGCAAGTTGCATTTCATGAGCTTCCCTTTCTGGGTCACTTTCCATAGGTTTGAATTTGTAGAGGTCAGAATCACAAGCAGCTTTCTTTGATACTTGTGTCCTTGGCTTAGATGGAGGTTTGGTTTTCTACTCCAGTTCTTTCTCCACTCTCTTCACCACATCATCAATCTTTATCAGGGTGATGGTCTGTTGTTTCAATCTTTGTTGTACAAGTTCTGCAACAGGCTTGTTGAATGATAGATGATCTAGCTCCTTTTTCTTTTTTCAGTATAGTTCTTGCTAAGATCTAGATCACCAACCATTTCAAGGGCTTTAGAAATTATGGGATCACCCTTGATCTTGTTGTATCTGTCAAGTGTGATGCCCAGAGATTGAGCATCTATCATAACAAGGGTGCCCATTCTTACGTGTTGTTCCCTTACCCTTTCTCTATCAGCCACTGCAGCCTAATACTGGGCACCTACTATCCTCTGAAGATATACCAGTTTAGATTCATCAGCAGTAGGTTCCAGGATTGGGAAGCCATATTCATCAACTTCAATGTTCCCCTTATTCTTCTTCTTAGTTTCATCAAACTGAACCTTTTCCTTGCCTTTCTCTTGCACACAGGCCTCAGTACCAGGTGCCTTAATGAGTTCCCCCCCAGATTGAACTCTCTCCACGATGCATTTTTCCTCCTTGGAGGCATCTTGAGAGCATCCACACTTTTCCAGTCAATTGATCCAGATTGATCAATGGGGATGTTGCTCAGATGACTCCAGTCCTTTGTTTCTCCGCATCTTTTGAGGGCAATGGAGAGTAGTCTAATCTACCTTGCTAGATTTCCTATTTTTTGAAGTTGGCATTTCTGGGCACCCCTAATTTCAGTAAGCATTTCATCAGAGAAGGGTGCACCTATGGAGGGGGTGGAAGTCTTTGGAGTCTTCTTCAGTAAGCCCAGAATTTATGTCAACTGGGAGTTCTGGCCTTTAACAACTTCCTCAAGTGATCCAACTTTCAGATTTGTAGCTTTAAAGGCTTGATCTACTGCCTTGGAAGTGTGTTGTGTGATCTCAGTTACCACACTTTTTATCCCTTTGCTGACCTCTTCAGTCACAGTCTTGTTGATTACTCCATAAAGTTCCCTCAACAACTATTCCTTTATCCTTTCCATAATATTCTGGCTTAGGGCAGACCCAAGTTGAGTTTCATCTACACTTAGTCTCCCTACCAGTTTGTCTAGCTACTTCCTTACCAACTGACTGGACATCCATATTCAATTTTTCAACAAAAGAGGAGAGGTTCACAATAATGGAAGATTGAACCTCCGTCTTTGTCAGTTGGAAGGCCTCCTTGATCGCACTAGAGATGCCATTGCATGCACCTACTAGTTCATTCAACTTCTGTGAAACCAAGTCTTCTTTCCCTGCAACCTTGGCCATTTCAGTACCAACTATGACCTGTGAAGACTTGTTCTCTAATAATGATCTGGTGTTGTCTAGGAGAGATTTATGTAAGTCTTCCACCCTTTTGAGAAGGTTAATTAGACTTCAGCATTTTGCTTTTCTAGCAAGGACTCCACATTATCTTGTGGCGGTAGAGTAGAAGTTGTAGCGATAAAAGGAGAGAGGTGAAGGGTGCCTAGAGTTTTCCCTAAGAGGTCTTCAGATGACTCTTGTGTTTGAGATGGCTCATCTGGGGCTTGAGAAACCCTTTGTGGAAGGATGATATATTGAGACTGGCGATATTCTTTAGAAAGGTCCAGTCTGGGTTCATATTGTGAAGAAAAGACATAACTGGGCCTTTGACCTTCAGGGAAGAGGGGTAATTGATGACTTGGGTGAGGAGGTGGAACAGATGGTTGATTTGGGGGTGGTGGTGGGAATTCTGGTGGTGGTAGTATCGGGTTTTGTTCTGGTGGAGGAGGATGGGCATTGACAAGGCTTGGGTTGGGCTCAGGATCCATATATAGATCCTCCCCAAGTAAGTCCTCATCGAACTCAAAGTCATCATTGAGATGACTGTCCGATGGCTCATCTTCATACCAAACACCAAGTGAAAATTCTGGTGCTTGATCATATATGCCCTGATTTTGTACGAGTATAACAGAATCAGTACCAGGTTCAGTAATGCCTTCATTACCTGGGATGGTTTCCCCTATGGATGCCTCAGCTGCACTGGAACCATCAACATGTGCAGCATCACTGACCGTATAATGTGGAACCTAAGCTTCCAGTGGTGACACATGATAACGCTCAAATAATACATATTTATTTGTGCGCTATTGTGTCATTTAACGTATAATTATGCCCCATTTGAATATAAATTAATATGTTTTAGTTACTTATTATTTGCATAAGTGTTTTTTTTAGGTTGCAATGGAATTTCGTGTTAAAATGCTTGAAAAATTTGCACTGTTTTGGTCATAACTTCTTCATCCGGTATCCGATTTTGACGAATGAGCTAGCCACGCGAAGATAAGAGAAAAATCTACTACTTGCCATTTTTACTTTTACCATAAGAAGATGTGAAAAATCCAGTAATGCCACGAAAAAGAAAAGAGAAAGGAAAGAAAGGCATTCCATTTAACATTCAATGCCATTGGATTGTTCAACAAGTCAATAGTCAAATTGGTATCCTAATGCATTTTCAGCACCTCACATTTTCTAGACTTTTGGGGAAATGAAGACTCACATTCAAGGCATGACCTTTGCAATTATGATGATGGTTGGGAATTTGACTATAAAAGGAGGTTATGAAGAATCCCAAAAGTGTGCTCCGGAGAAGTTCTTAGAACACCTCGCTAAAGCAGAAACACGGGATACACAGCAAACATAGTACATTCCACAAGATATAGAGATCATAACACTGAACAGAACATTATATAACTGAACATAACTTTACAGAGTTATGGGGATCACCCCTTTTACAGAACATTGAAACATAAGTTCGAACAAAACGGAACAAACTAAACCAGTACAATCCATATGATCTATACTTCTTATACAAAAACTGAACAGAACGGCAAACCAACACACACTCTAGAGTTGGACTTGCACCAAAAACGATCCATCTTCACAGATGATCAGCAACAATGACCAGAACAACCAGAACAGTACCGACAATCCAGAACTTACTTAATTACCTGGACCTGAAAAGCATGAGAGTTCAAAGGTCAACTACAAAAGTAGTTGGTGAGATCACAGTTTACAATTTACAACAGACCAGATCAACAAGTATAAATTAAAATAAATTTATAAGTTTTTCGAACAGAACATAAATCATAACCATATTGCTTGTACTGAGCTTCCACTACTAAACCCGGGCCCGAACCGAATAGAATTACCATAACCACCATACTCTATCACTAGTATGAAGAACAGATCAAATAATATGCACTCGCAATGCCTAGGTACGAGTGAGGGCTGGCCTACCCTAAATTGCGCTATCCATAATTACCCTCGGTCCAATCACGTCTGGGGGATTGAATTAATAGTGGCGAAAAAGCCTGCAATAGCACTCACGTACAAATAGCAATATAACAACCTCCGAACAGAACAGACCAACCAATTTATAAAGTACATTATGTATGCCCATTTAACCCCTTCCCATACAAGGCCTAAATAGATTTACATAATGCAACAATATAAATTATTCAACATTTTCCAAATATCATTTCCAGTTCAACGGATTATTACAAATGATCAGATCATTTCAATTCAAAAGACCGTTCATAACAGTTCCAAAGATCAGTCCTTATCACAATTCCAAAGATCAGTTCATATTATAATTCCAAAACAGTTCATTTAGATCCGCAGATCAAAACTGTTTTCATGCTTTCCAGGCCCGAACAAAATCAGTTCAAAAACAGAAATGGGGCAGTGAACTCACCTGATCTATGATCGAACAACAGAACAATATAATGTACCCAGCAAGTACAATAACGAACAGATCAGAACGAACAGACTACTAGTACAACAGACTAGTACGAACAGATCAACATCTCAAACACCTGAACCTATAACATGATCACAATTGAGGTTAACACCTCACTAAACAATCCTATATTTAACAATTAGTAACTTGGGAATGCCACCAGAAGAGAACTAAACGTTTGACTCTTATTCCTTAACCACTTCAAAAGAACAGTGCCAAATCCAAACTATTTTGTTCGGATATAAGATAAGAAGATCCGGACTAATTTATTTGGTTTTTAACAACAGTATCCGAACTAATTTGTTCAGATTCTAGAACTTGGATTAAAACAACAATGTTCACTATGTAAGACAAGTAGCGAAATCCAAAGAACTTTGTTCGGTTTTATGGTAACAGAATCCGAACATTTTGTTTGGTTTTATACAACAACAATCGACTAGTGCTAGGCTAGTGAAATCCGAATAAATTTACTCGGTTTTGGACACTTAACATGAAAGCATTTGTTTAACAACATGATGTTGGATGATAAGTGTAACACTCGTGTCTTCACGACTTCTAAACTTGTACTAGAACATTTGTTGTATTTAATTGTAACGCACTTGAATTGATATAAACGTTGTAATTAATAGAATTCCGTAGTAAACGAGAGTTTTATTAGACGTGTCTTCGAGTGTGGAACCTAAAATGTTTAACAAGTAATATTTAGTAACTAACGAAATGCCATTGAACCGTTAATTTTGGGACTAAAATTGTAAAAGAGTTAACATGCCACTAACTAATTTATTAAATAAACTAATTGCATGATTTTAGTGGGTTACATGTGTTTGTTTATGATGAAACCAGCTGTGAATCATGCAGATGAACTGATCAAAATCGTTTCACTCAACAATTTTACTTCATTTCATTTTCATTTTCATTACAAGTTATTACCAAAACTCTCTCAAAAACTCCAATTAAATTCGTATTATCAAAGCTGAAATCAATCAAAATCGAGCTTGGGTTTTGTTTATAAAAGGTATAGCAATGTTTCCTTAAAATTTCTAAGCATAAAATCATCAATAGCTTTGTTAATTTTGTAAATCTTATATTCAAAATTTTATATATACATTGCGAA
>JAOEHQ010047060.1:0-11086 GCA_025447715.1 Asclepias incarnata
AGGTGTTTTGATGATGACATTTGATGCACGGATTAAGGGGGAGTATAATAATCGAGCAACATTAAGTCTTCTTATATGTTTGATGTTTGCAGGATTATTCATGTATACAGGTTTCGATATATTTTTCTAAGTGTGAAATCTGGAAAATTCAGGTCTGGTACTTCACTGCGCGCGCACTAGGACTAGCCCAGTGCGCGTCGTACGGCCCACGCAGTCAAGCCCAATCGTTTGACCATATAATGCGTGCCTTTTAACCTCATTTTTCACTTTTCACTTTTACTCTAAATATTCTACCCCCCCGCGCATTCAATCTCCCTGCGTGTTCACTGTAGCACTCGACTCCTTTTCTCCGATTTCTTCCTTGGTTTGTGTTTTTCTTCACTTTTTAGGTATTACAATCATCTTCCTCATCGATTATCGGTTACAATGATTATCTTTTCTTCGATTTTAAGCCGTTATAATGCCCAAATTGTTGATGATTTTATTAGCTAAGGATTTCATCCATATGGATCGGGGTAGTGATCAATGCCCCGTTTCCACCATGTAATTCATTATCAAGAGTCATCTCAATTGATTGTAATCCGGAATCATTGAGATGTTTTGTAAACGGATTTATATTGTAATAATTTGATTGATGATAATGGAATTCTTTCTATATTTTCTGTTCTTATTTGTTAATTTCGTGTTCATCTTTTTGATTCATTCAATTACCTTAAATCACGATTACGTTTGGATTCTGCACTTACATAGTCGTTAGAATCGCGAATTCAGAAGGTCCCACGGACCTAACATGCGTGCTAGTGGCAAAACTATGGAAGAAATGGGATGGGATGAGTATGCGAGATCCATCACTGCACATTTTGGACAGACATTAGTAGAAGATGCGATGGGAGCCTTAAAAGCTTTGACTCAAACAGGTGACTTAGAGGAGTATTGTGATTCATTTGATGCACCGCTAAACAAGGTAAACATCTGTGAAGAATACACCATCAGTTTGTTTTTAGAGGGTCTTAAACCAGAAGTTAATTGTATGGTCAAGATGTTTAAACCAAAAACTTTAAGGGAGACATATTCTTTAGCAAGGTTACAAACTCAGGCTAACATTTCATTGGGGTGAACAGTCAGGGGTATGGTTATAGACAACCCA
Organism: Asclepias incarnata; assembly: GCA_025447715.1. Lineage (NCBI taxonomy): Eukaryota > Viridiplantae > Streptophyta > Magnoliopsida > Gentianales > Apocynaceae > Asclepias > Asclepias incarnata. Next base: position 1,148 of record JAOEHQ010047060.1, read on the forward strand.
TTTCTAGAACCAATACTTTGACTAGTAATGCTAAACAACCTCTGTTACCAACACCCATCAATTCTGTGCCACCCAATACATTAGTCCCAAAAAGAATTACTAGTAGATTCATGGACGAAAAGAGGGCAAAAGGGGAATGTTTTTATTGTAACGAAAAATGTACTTCTGGACATAGTAGAGTTTGTAAGGGCAAGAAACAGTTATTTCTGGTAGAAGTAGAAGAATATCCAGAGGAAGAGGAAGAAGTGGTTGAATCTGCTGAAAATTGTGTGCAAGGTGTACCACAGATCTCATTAAATGCCATAATGGGTATTCCATCTTACACCACAACGCAGATCTCATTAAATGCCATAATGGGTATTCCATCTTACACCACAACGCAAGTTGTAGGCACAGTGGGTTCTAGATCCTTACACATTTTGGTAGATAGTGGTTCTACCCATAATTTCATGAGCAACAATGTAGTTGATAAGCTTAAATGTCACACATCACAAATACCTTTTGTACAAGTCACAGTTGCAGATGGCAACAATATGGGTTGTGCAACAATGTGTAGGAATTTTGGTTGGGTTATGCAGGGGCAATATTTCTCTTCTGATATGCTGGTTATTGAGTTGAGCAATTATGATATCGTATTGGGAGTTCAGTGGTTAGCACCCCTAAATGATATTGTGTGGAATTTCAATGATTTAACAATGAAGTTTAAAATAGAAGGGAAAAAGGTGGAGTTAAAAGGTGCTAAACAACCAGGGGTGAGTGTCTGCTCAATGGAGAAATTAACTCAGTTGTTGACTAGTAAGTCAACTGTAGTACAAGCACAACTGTTTGCAATTCAGAAGGCTACACAAGAGACTAATTTGTATCAACCAATAATAGGGGAAACCAGAGATGATGCACTCTTGGCAGAATTGCTGGATAAGTTCAAAGATGTTTTTGAGATACCAAGGGGACTACCACCCATTAGGGAAATTGATCATAAGATTCATCTTAAAAGTGATGCAGAAAACCTAAATCTTAAGCCTTATAGATACCCCAAAACACAAAAAGATGTTATAGAGCAGATGACACAAGAGCTATTGGACAGTGGGGTCATCAGGAACAGCACCAGCTCTTTTGCAGCACCTGTAGTGTTGGTTAAAAAGAAGGATGGCACTTGGAGAATGTGTGTAGATTACAGAAGATTGAATGAGGCCACTGTCAAAGATGTCTTTACAATTCCTTTAATAGAAGAGTTACTAGATGAATTACATGGAGCAGTGGTGTTTTCTAAGTTGGATCTTAGATCAGGGTACCATCAAGTGAGAATGTATAGTCCTGACATACATAAAACAGCATTTAAGACACACCAAGGCCACTATGAGTTCTTAGTGTTACCCTTTGGTCTTACTAACGCACCTGCCACTTTCCAAGCTCTAATGAACACTACATTTAAATCTGTTTTTAGGAAATGCACTCTAGTCTTCTTTGATGATATACTGGTATACAGTAACCAATTGGGAGCAACATTTGGAAGACTTAGAGTTGGTATTAAACATCATGAGGGAAAACTCTTTGAAGGCCAAACAATCCAAATGTTCCTTTGCAGGTGATAAAGTGGAATATTTAGGACATGTGATAACTAAGGAAGGTGTCTCAACTGATCCTAGTAAAATCAGTGCAGTTCAGAATTGGCCAATTCCATCAAATGTGAAACAGTTGAGAGGGTTCTTGGAGTTGGCAGGCTACTACCGAAGGTTTATCAAAGGATTTGGAATCATAGCTAAACCATTAACTGATTTGCTAAAAAAAGAAGGGTTCAATTGGGGACAAGAAGCACAAACAACTTTTGAAACATTGAAGAAAGCATTAAGTTCACCACCAGTGTTAAAACTCCCTGATTTCAACAAATTGTTTGTAGTTGAGACGGATGCATCATCAAAAGGATTAGGTGCAATGTTAATGCAAGAAGGTCACCCTTTAGCCTTCATTGGTAAAGCCTTATCCAAAAGACAGCAAACATGGTCTGTCTATGAGAAGGAACTATTGGCCATCATCATGGCAGTCAAGCAATGGCACCATTACGTGGCATCAACCCATTTTGTGATCAAAACAGACCACCAAAGCTTGAAACATCTTCTTGAGCAAAAGGTTGTGACACCACTACAGCAGAAATGGTTATCCAAATTATTGGGATATGATTATGAAATTGGGTATAAAAAAGGTGCAGAAAATTTGGTTGCAGATGCTTTGTCTAGAGTGGAAGGAATGACTCTACTTCAAATGGGCATTAGTTCAATTGACAATTTACTATGGGACAGAATTAAAGCATCTTGGCAAAATGATCCAGAAACAAAAGCATTAATCACCAGATTGGAGAATGGGGAGATGGTTCCCAACAGATTTTGGGATGGACAAATGCTGAAAAGAAAGAACAGACTCATGATTCCAAAAGATTCATCTTTAAGACATGACATCCTCACTTATTGTCATTCTTCCTCTATGGGTGGACATTCAGGTATTACTCCCACCCTTATGAAACTAAAGGAAATTTTTTATTGGAAGGGATGCTATAAAGATGTCTGCAAGTTCATTAAGGAATGTGCAATATGCCAAAGGTCAAAATATGAAAATGTGGCTTACCCGGGACTGTTACAACCATTACCTATGCCCAAGTCAGTTTTCTCAGATATTTCTATGGACTTTATTTCGGGTTTACCAAGAGTTAAAGGGAAAGATACAATCTTTGTGGTGGTAGATAGGCTGACTAAGTTTGGTCACTTCATCTTACTAAGTCATCCTTATACAGCAGTCAATGTGGCCCAAGCCTTCTTGGATAATGTCTATAAATTACATGGTTGTCCTTCTACTATAGTCTCTGACAGAGATCCGATATTCATGAGCCATTTTTGGAAAGAATTCATGAGGTTATTGGGTGTGGAACTTACAATGTCAACAGCCTACCACCCACAAACAGATGGACAGACTGAAGCCCTCAACAAATGTTTGGAAAACTATCTGAGAAACATGTGCATGGACAGGCCTTTAGAATGGGTCAAATGGGTGCCACTTGCCCAATGGTGGTATAATTCAACATGGCATTCAGCTATCAAGATGACACCTTTTGAAGCATTGTATGGAATCAAACCAAGTGTCCACATTCCATATGTTCCAGGGGATACTTCTATAGCTTCAGTGAAAGAAATGCACAAAGACAGAGAACTGATGATACAAAGGTTGAAAAAGAATTGGGAAACTTCAAAGAATAGAATGAAACAAATGGCTGACAAGAACAGAATTGAAAGATCATTCGAGGAAGGTGAGTGGGTGTTTGTCAAATTGCATCCCTATGTGCAGAATACTCTAAAGGATCATCACAACAAGAAGTTATCTGCAAGATATTTTGGCCCGTATCAAATCATTAAGAAGATTGGAAGTGTAGCTTACAAGCTTAAGCTACCTGAAGATGCACAAATCCACAATACTTTTCATGTATCGTTACTAAAGAAGGCTAATGGCCCACTGATGGCTACTGTCCCATTGCCTACAAGTCCCAAATTTGTGTTACAGCCACGTGCAATCATAGATAGACAGCTAGTGAAGCGTAATGGCAAGGCTGCGGTCAAGGTACTAGTCCATTGGGAAGGGCTTCCACTAGAAGAGGCTTCGTGGGAATGGGGTGATGAGCTGCAACTTCGATTTCCAGAGTTTCCTTTTTGAAGAGTAGGCTACTTTTTGAGGACAAAAATCTTTAAAAGGAGAGGGTATTGTTACGTATGAAATATAGTTGAGTCAATATTTGTACGTTTAATAAGTCAAAGGACTAATTGTGTCAAAATAGAAATTAGTTGTTGAGTTTGTTAGAAGCCGTTAGTGGCAGTTATGTTCATTCGTATGTATATATACAATTGATAGATGATATAATACACAGATTTGGTGTAATTACTTTCTTTCTCTCTAAATTCTATTTTCACCCTCAACAATTGGTATCAGAGCCACCGCTTCCCACAGCGGCGCTCTTGATTCCGATCACAAATTCCGGTAACCATTTCGAAACTTCAAACATATCATAGAAAAATGGCAACAACTCGTAATCAAGACTTGGAAAGAACTCAAAAGGAGTTGGCAACAGCTCAAGATACTATTGTTTCTCTCAAAGAAGCCATGGATCTTCTTACCAGGAAGGTTTCTGCCATGGAAAACCAGAGACACATGGTGGTTCATGGCGATGGTGATCGAAATCACACTGGCCGGATCACTAAGTTGGATTTTCCTAAGTTCGATGGTGATGATGTGGAAGGATGGATGTATCGTTGTGATCATTTCTTCACAATTGACAGCACCCCAGCAACAAGTAAAGTACGTTATGCAGCCATCCATATGGAAGGGAGAGCACTTCAATGGCACCAAGCTTTTATGCGTGCTAGTGGCAAAACTATGGAAGAAATGGGATGGGATGAGTATGCGAGATCCATCACTGCACGTTTTGGACAAACATTGGTAGAAGATGCGATGGGAGCCTTAAAAGCTTTGACTCAAACAGGTGATTTAGAGGAGTATTGTGATTCATTTGATGCACTGCTAAACAAGGTAAACATCTGTGAAGAATACACCATCAGTTTGTTTTTGGAGGGTCTTAAACCAGAAGTTAAGTGTATGGTCAAGATGTTTAAACCGAAAACCTTAAGGGAGACATATTCTTTAGCAAGGTTACAAACTCAGGCTAACATTTCATTGGGGAAGGGTGTGAACAGTCAGGGGTATGGTTATAGACAACCCATTTCAAGAACTAATACTTTGACTAGTAATGCTAAACAACCCTTGTTACCAACACCTACCAATTCTGCACCATCCAATACATTAGTCCCAAAAAGAATCACTAGTAGGTTCATGGAAGAAAAGAGGGCAAAGGGGGAATGTTTTTACTGTAACGAAAAATTTACCTCTGGACATAGTAGAGTTTGTAAGGGCAAGAAACAGTTATTTCTGGTAGAGGTAGAAGAATATCCAGAGGAAGAATTGATTGAATCGGTTGAAAATTGTGTGCAAGGTATCCCACAGATATCATTAAATGCCATAATGGGCATTCCATCATACACCACAATGCAAGTGGTGGGCATAGTGGGGTCTAGACCTTTACACATTTTGGTAGATAGTGGTTCTACCCATAATTTCATGAGCAATAATGTAGTAGATAAGCTTAAATGTCACACGTCACAGATACCATTTGTTCAAGTCACAGTTGCAGATGGCAATAATATGGGCTGTGCAACAATGTGTAGGAATTTTGGTTGGGTTATGCAGGGGCAATATTTTTCTTCGGATATGTTGGTCATAGAGCTGAGCAATTATGATATTGTATTGGGAGTTCAATGGTTAGCACCCCTAAATGATATTGTGTGGAATTTCAATGATTTAACAATGAGGTTTAGTATAGGAGGAAAAGAAGTAGAATTAAAAGGTGCTAAACAACAAGGGGTGAGTGTTTGTTCAATGGAGAAATTAACTCAGCTATTGACCAGTAAGTCAACTGTAGTACAAGCACAACTGTTTGCAATTCAAAAAGCTACACAAGAGAGTAATTTGTATCAACCAGTGATAGGGGAAACTAGAAATGATGAGCTGTTGGCAGAATTGTTGGATAAGTTTAAAGATGTTTTTGAGATACCAAGGGGACTACCACCCATTAGGGAGATTGATCATAAAATTCATCTAAAAAGTGATGCAGGGAATTTAAATCTCAAGCCTTATAGATACCCCAAAGCACAAAAAGATATTATAGAGCAGATGACACAAGAGCTATTGGACAGTGGGGTCATTAGAAACAGCACCAGCTCTTTTGCAGCACCTGTAGTTTTGGTTAAAAAGAAGGATGGTACTTGGAGAATGTGTGTAGATTACAGGAGATTAAATGAGGCTACTATCAAAGATGTCTTCCCAATTCCTTTAATAGAAGAATTATTAGATGAATTACATGGATCAGTGGTGTTTTCTAAGTTGGATCTTAGATCAGGGTACCACCAAGTGAGAATGTATGGTCCTGACATACATAAAACAGCATTTAAGACACACCAAGGCCATTATGAGTTCTTAGTTCTACCATTTGGTCTCACTAACGCACCTGCCACTTTTCAAGCTTTAATGAACACTACATTCAAGTCTGTTTTGAGGAAATGCGCTCTAGTTTTCTTTGATGATATACTGGTATACAGTAACAGTTGGGAGCAACATTTGGAAGACTTGGAGCTGGTATTAAGCATCATGAGGGAAAACTCTTTAAAGGCAAAACAGTCCAAATGTTCTTTTGCGGGTGATAAAGTGGAATACTTAGGACATGTGATAACTAAGGAAGGTGTCTCAACTGATCCTAGTAAAATTAGTGCAGTTCAGAATTGGCCAGTTCCATCAAATGTGAAACAACTGAGAGGATTCTTGGGGTTAGCAGGGTATTACCGTAGGTTTATCAAAGGATTTGGAATCATAGCTAAACCACTAACTGATTTGTTAAAAAAGGAAGGGTTCATTTGGGGACAAGAAGCACAAACAGCCTTTGAAACATTGAAGAAAGCCTTAAGTTCTCCACCAGTATTAAAACTCCCTGATTTCAGCAAATTGTTTGTAGTAGAAACGGATGCGTCATCAAAAGGATTAGGTGCAGTGTTAATGCAAGAAGGTCACCCTTTAGCCTTCATCAGTAAAGCCTTATCCAAAAGACAACAAACATGGTCTGTCTATGAGAAGGAACTGCTGGCCATTATCATGGCAGTCAAGCAATGGCACCATTATTTGGCAACAAATCATTTTGTAATCAAAACGGATCACCAAAGCTTGAAACATCTTCTTGAGCAAAAAGTGGTGACACCATTGCAACAAAAGTGGTTATCCAAGTTATTAGGGTATGATTATGAAATTGGATATAAAAAAGGTGCAGAAAACTTGGTTGCAGATGCTTTGTCTAGAGTGGAAGGACTGACTATACTTCAAATGGGCATTAGTTCAATTGATAATTTACTATGGGACAGAATTAAAGCATCTTGGCAAAATGATCCAGAAACAAAAGCATTAATCACCAGATTGGAGAATGGGGAGATGGTTCCCAACAGATTTTGGGATGGACAAATGCTGAAAAGAAAGAACAGACTCATGATTCCAAAAGATTCATCTTTAAGACATGACATCCTCACTTATTGTCATTCTTCCTCTATGGGTGGACATTCAGGTATTACTCCCACCCTTATGAAACTAAAGGAAATTTTTTATTGGAAGGGATGCTATAAAGATGTCTGCAAGTTCATTAAGGAATGTGCAATATGCCAAAGGTCAAAATATGAAAATGTGGCTTACCCGGGACTGTTACAACCATTACCTATGCCCAAGTCAGTTTTCTCAGATATTTCTATGGACTTTATTTCGGGTTTACCAAGAGTTAAAGGGAAAGATACAATCTTTGTGGTGGTAGATAGGCTGACTAAGTTTGGTCACTTCATCTTACTAAGTCATCCTTATACAGCAGTCAATGTGGCCCAAGCTTTCTTGGATAATGTCTATAAATTACATGGTTGTCCCTCTACTATAGTCTCTGACAGAGATCCGATATTCATGAGTCATTTTTGGAGAGAATTCATGAGATTATTGGGGGTAGAACTTACAATGTCAACAGCTTACCACCCACAAACGGATGGTCAGACTGAAGCCCTCAACAAGTGTTTGGAAAACTATCTCAGAAATATGTGTATGGACAGTCCTCTGGAATGGGTCAAATGGGTGCCACTCGCCCAATGGTGGTATAATTCGACATGGCATTCAGCTATCAAGATGACGCCTTTTGAAGCGTTGTATGGAATCAAACCAAGTGTTCATATTCCATATGTTCCAGGGGATACCTCTATAGAATCAGTGGAAAATATGCACAAAGATAGAGAATTGATGATACAAAGGTTGAAAAAGAATTGGGAAACCTCGAAGAATAGAATGAAGCAGATGGCTGATAAGAAAAGAATTGAAAGATCATTTGAAGAAGGTGAATGGGTGTTCATCAAACTGCATCCTTATGTGCAGAATACTCTAAAGGATCATCATAACAAGAAGCTATCTGCAAGGTATTTTGGCCCATATCAAATCATTAAGAAGGTTGGAAGTGTGGCTTACAAGCTCAAGCTACCTGAAGATGCACAAATCCACAATACTTTTCATGTGTCATTATTAAAGAAGGCTAATGGTCCACTGATGGCTACTGTCCCATTGCCTACAAGTCCCAAGTTTGTATTACAACCACGTGCAATCATAGACAGACAACTAGTGAAGCGTAATGGCAAGGCTGCAGTCAAGGTACTAGTTCATTGGGAGGGACTTCCATTAGAAGAGGCTTCGTGGGAATGGGTTGATGAACTGCAAATCCGATTTCCAGAATTTCCTTTTTGAAGTGCAGGCTACTTTTTGAGGACAAAAATCTTTAAAAGGAGAGGGTATTGTTACGTATGAAATATGAAATAATAAGTTTAGTCAGTATTTGTATGTTTAATAAGTCAAAGGACTGATTGTGTCAAGTTAGAAGTTAGTTCGTTGAGTCTGTTAGAAGTCGTTGATGGCAGTTATGCACGTGTATGTGTCTATATATACATTTGATAGATGATATAATACACAGATTTGGTGTAATAACTTCTTTTTCTCTAAATTCTATTTTCACCCTCAACAATCTATAATATCATCATCACACACTAACCGGTGACCACTACCACCACCACCACCAGTCATTCACCTCTACATTCTGGCACCGGCGAAACGAATCCCTAAAGTTAATATCCTTACACGATCACAAACATAATAACTTCAACCAACACTTCAAATTTCGATTTCTGTTGAATCTAACAACAATATGCTTCTTTGCTATTCATATGATGTGAATCATATGATGATGATGTTTTTGAAACTGTTGCTATTCATATCATCTGTGTTCAAAGCCTCACACCATCCACAAAATATGTATAATCTAATTAACAAATGATTCATAAACTTTTGTTACTGGAACTTCGGGTTTTGATTCAACTTCCTTCGGTAGCGATGCCAATGATGGCCTAGATGATGGCCCACCGGTTCGTTAAATTAAATGGGAAAATGTGTATGTCAAATTAAATTAAGTGGAAAGTAGGGTAGAATGAATTAAATGGAAAGCGGTTGAAGGATTTTCGTAGAAATGACCAAGACTACAGTAATAGTTTCGTGTTTAATTGGTCTAAGTGGGTGACAAAAAAAATGCAATATATACATGTGGAGAGTGGCAATGGACCGGGTGCCAACGATGACAGCATTAAAAGCTAGGAATTGTAATTGAGTCAAGTGCATGTGGGCTGTGTGAGACAGTTGAAGAATATGTGGAACATTTGTAATGCTCTTGCGATCGCAATATGGCAAAGATTGAGCTGTTGGTGTAAGGTGCGGCCCCTGTTCATGAATTGTCAAGGAGAAAAGGAAGGTTTTGAAAGGTATTGTTTTTGTGACATGTTAGTGTTTATAGAAAGCTCGTAACGGAAAGAGATTCGCTAAAGTTACCATCAACATTGTGAAGATTTTTCAAGATATTGAGTCTATAGGTTTGTTGTGGTATAGTAATAGAAGTAAACATCATTCAATCTATTGGATGGATTGGTGTAATTTTTCACAATGATATTTTTACATCTGATTTTTAAATATAAAATTTTTCTCACAAAGTCTTATTACGTCAAAGCCTATAGATAATCTATTTAAGCTCCCGTCGTAACGCCCTGGTAATGAGACTAGTATAATGCTATATGTAACAAGTGAAGCTATATGTAACAAGTATTGAAGTAAAAGACGGCATATAATCCGGCACAGAGAATACAGTAAAGGACATTTTGTCACAAGGGATGATTTTTAGTTCATAAAATGGAAGCAACATTTATTCTATATGAAAAATACTCTTACCCATACACTATTATACAAAGG
>JAOEHQ010047061.1:0-11086 GCA_025447715.1 Asclepias incarnata
AAAAGGGTTCCTAAAGGTTCCTGACCTTTTAGGGGTTCCTAAAATAACTTTTCACTATATATATATATATATATATAGGAACGCCTTCTTTACAGAACCTCTTTTTTTTTGCAAGAACCGTGAGAACTCTTAAATTATGTATTAGATTACATGTTTTTTAAGTTCATTCACATGTGAAAAGTCGTATGAGAACAATTTAAAAAAAAACAAACATGTAGACTTACATATAACTTGATATGTTCATATGTGAATGGTACATGTGCACAAATTCATTCACATGTGAACATACCAAGTTATATGTAATTTTACATGTTTTTAACAATTTTTTTGTTCTCATATGAACTTTTATGACTTTTCACACGTGAATGAACTTAAAACGCTGTGTGATGTAATACATAATTTAAAATATCTCACGGTTCTTGCAAAAAAAAACAGGGTTCTCTAAAGAAGGTGAGGCTATATATGTATGTATGCATGTATGTATGTATGTATGTATGTATGTATGTATGTATGTATGTATGTATACCATCAAGCAAACTTAAGGTTTCAATATGTTATACTGGTATACTATTCAAGTCAACGCCAAGTACCTCATGTACCTTCTTCTTTGGTTATTCAGCTTTAGTAATTAAATTCTCTTGGTATTTTATTTCATATGCAGGGTACTGACTATAGGGCTCAATTGCAATTAGGAAATGGTGGGTTACTTGGCGCTAGTTATATCCAGGTAAAATGTGTTTTATCTTTTCTATCAATGACAATGTTTCATTAGCAATATGTCTTTGAGTGTCTCCCCTGTGAAATGCATTTTGATGTTCTCTTTGAGAACCTTGGGATAGCTTTGCTGCAGACAAAAGAGATATTTATGGATATGTACCAAGCCAAACTATTTTTCAATAGTACACTTGTAAAACCTTTTTCTGGCTTATATAATTCGAGGAATAAATATATTTCAGTTTCATTAACGTACGATGGTTCTGAATCTTCAATATCATCCAAATTTACAATCATGTTTGATTGTTTTTCAGTTGACCCCATTTGTATGTATTAATCTGGCCTACAAATTACTTGAGATATAATGCTGCCCATGCTTTTTTGTCATCTTAAGTATTTATCTTTTTGTATCAAAGCAATTATATCATTTAATTTTGCATGCAGAGTGTGACTCCTCATCTGTGCTTAGGTGGGGAAGTATTCTGGGCTGGTCAACATCGTAAGTCTGGTCTTGGTTATGCTGCTCGATACAACACAGACAAAATGGTAATTTTCACATACTGACATGTCTGAGGAAGTCAGGATATAACATATTGTTAATTTTTAAAATTCATTTATTGCATGCAGGTTGCTACAGGCCAGATTGCCAGCACTGGAATGGTGGCTCTTAGCTATGTTCAGAAGGTGTCTGAAAAGGTGAATGTTGCCACCATTCTAAATATTGTTGGTTTTAATTTGTTGCAGTTACTAGCTTATTGCATCAATACTATTTTCTTTTGTCGCAGGTTTCTTTGGCATCTGACTTTATGTACAATTACATGTCAAGAGATGTGACTGCTAGCTTTGGCTATGATTATATACTTCGTCAGGTAATTCTAGAAAGTCGTTAATGATTATTATTGTAGCTTTTTTGTTCAACTATATTTTTGGGGATATGCCATCTAATTTTGATTCGAACCAATTTTGGCACCAAATTTGAGACCGAGGCAAACGAAGACTCAGAAATCCGCCAAATGCTCTTTCTGAAGTAATAGCTTAGTACAATTAAGGCAATCACTCAAGAACAAGTGTTTCAGTGATTAATTACCACTGGTCAATGATCAAGCAATTAACCTCACATTAGATGTTATATACAAAGAAATTGGATCACTTATAAAGAAAACCATGTGTTGTATGCTCAAGTCATCAAAAGTTTGATGGTAATGTTTTGCTTTGGCTGAATAATGTATGAATGTATCAAGTATGTATGGACGTCTCTAGTAGTTTTAAACGGATATATGCGACTTTTGGACCATCTTAACTAGATAATAGCCATTCGGCTGGGACAGAAATGGATGAAATTTTAATCTAATAAGTTAGAAAAGTCTATAAATAATGTGGAACAATTAAGAAACTTATCTTTTCATTTGGCTCGCTTGAAATGTTTCTGGACATGTATGAATGTGCAATAGATCTTTGACCTGAAGTTTCCTGTCCTGACTATTTGGCATGTTTTATAAGGTCTATAAATAGATAGTGTTATCGCTTAGGCAAGTTAATTTGTTAGAAACATCAGGGAGTTTGTCGATCATTAAAGTTGGAGGGACATAAAGTGTAAATTTGGATGTTATATAAAAGCTCTTTACTTGGAAAATATGTGTCGCAGGATAGTGACCAATTTAAGATACTGTAATTGTTTGGACTTTGGAGAATGATTTATGAATTCCTTCTGTTTCCCTTTTGGCTGCTAGGTGAAACTGTGTAGCTCCCTGATTGTTCTTTTTTGTCACACAGGAGGCTCAATAAAACACATCAATTTACAACCAGAAAATACCAATACTAGAAGTACCAACAAAGTATTATCAAGAAGGTTCAGTGACTAACCATACATCTGCTTGAAGTTTTATTATATATGGGGTCAAATATATGAAATGACATGTTAGTATTTAAGCAAATCAAAATAATGTATAAACTTCAAAGTACTTGTTACTGGGTTAACGTATCTTACCAGCATAAAGCGGCTCTACTGGGTCGACAACTTGACATGTTCTGATTCCATTAATTTTCTTTTTATACATTGACAGTGTCGGCTTAGAGGCAGGGTCGACTCCAATGGCTGCACGTCTGCTTTTCTTGAAGAACGGTTGAGTTTGGGTCTTAATTTTATTCTTTCTGCCGAGGTAAGTACTTTAATTTCTCAACATCTTGATAAAACATCATTAAGATGATATAACCTAAACTTCTACGTCTACACCAGGACTACCTTCATTGGTGGATAGGGTATGTATTTTTTTTTTGTTTGGGTAAAGGGTTTTACCCTGGTTAGCTTGGATAGGGTCTGTATATTAATCATGCAAAAAAGAAAAAAAAAAAGAAAAAGAGATGAACATGAAAAAGCATATTGGAGCATTAAGCAACCCTTGCAGTCTGAGCTGGTTATAGTTTAAGTAGTAGGCAAGGTAGGTGGGTCAGGCGAGTTGGGAACATGTTAAATCAGTCAAGTTTTGGTAGTGTCGGGCGGGGTTGACCCAGAAACACTTTTTGTCAATAAATTTGTTTATAAAATTTATTTAATGTGTCGGGTATGATCACCAAAAATCTGGCTTGAATATAATGATTCAGGAGACTTTATGCATGAAATATAAACTTAGGGCCATTTCTTAAAATCTGTTTATCTATTTGACTCGTCTCCTTTTGAGCTCTCCTTTTCTATCAGTTTTGGCTTGTTAGAGATATAACATAACCTGGGTTGACCCATTGTTAAAATTGCCTTTATAACATATAGTATCACATGTTGCTAGTCTTTTGAACTTCTTTTTCCAAATTATGTAAATGCAGTTGGACCACAAAAAGAAAGACTACAAGTTTGGTTTTGGATTGACGGTTGGAGAATAGATAGTCATTGATACCACCTAGGCAAGAACACTCATTGGTTTCAAGTGAGTTAGACAGTCGTACCTGACTGATTATTTTCGCATCTTACGGACACATTTATCAGAGATTTTTGTACCCTTTTTGAGCAATATTTTTTTTTTTGTGACGGAGGTCCATCTGCATCAAAAGTTTAGAGCAGCATTTGCAAACATTGAATTTTGCAGTTTGGAGATATAGTTAATGTAGCTCTGTTTTCAGCGTTTTGTATGGATCATAATAAGGATTTTATGTTACACCTTAGCAGAGCATTATGTTATTAGGTATCTTCAATCAACATATTGACGGGTACCCGTTTACGTCCTATGGGATTTGCATCGAATCTTGTCCAAGCTCCTAACTAAATCCATGCTAAACTCATACAGTTATACAAAAACTTCTCATTAAAGTGCTCCTTAAATTGGTTGAAATGAATTACGGTAAGTTGACTTGTAAAAACTTTTTTTTTGTATTACTAACTTTTTTCAAACCAATGGAACAAAAGGGCTACACAGTTTTTTATATTTATTAAATTATATTTTTGAATACACTGTTACACACTTGCTTCTTTTATTTTCACGATATTGATTTTTCTTTTTCCATTAGCTTGGCACCATATAATCTTTTATTGATTTCTACAAAAATTTTTGGTTTATGATAGTGTGGTGTTTATCGAGTTCCAATAGTTTTCTAGATTCCCCGCAATGTAAGCAAATGAAAGAGTGGCAAAAGTTGATACAATTCAAACTGACACACTCAATTGTCTATCCATAATTTGAGAGGTATCTCTAACTCACTTAACATTGCGGCTATGGGGGTGCCGAGTTTGAACATAATACATTGTGCTATTTGCGGCAAAGATGTCCCCATCAATTACCAATTGAGTTACATACCATTGACAAATAAAAGAGTTAGTGATAAGTTACATGTTTGTTTAACGGGAAAAAAAAAAAGATGATAATTGTTATATATTTGTGTGGTAGATTTTTGTTTTCTTTCTGTAATATGACATATTTTATTTGGTAAGTGAAAAATGATGGACATATTTTGATTGGTTATATTTGCTTCTTTTTTCTTTAAACAATATACATTTTTTTAAAACAATATACATAATTCACAAAGTTCACATATTATGGTTATAAAATGAAAATAAAAATAAAAATGAATAATGATGTTATCATCCTATGTTTATAGAATCATTTTTTGGTCCCCAACTTATCTTCTATTTTATCTCTTTGTTAGGGGTCACTTTCTTTCCCTAAAAAGAAAACTCAAGTCGACATTTTTTTTAATATCCTTAAATATGTTATTAACTTCATATCTGGAGTAAAATGAGGATGCTCTAGTACCTCTATGGGAACACATTCAAGATTCAACATGCTTTCGATCTAGCAATATTTGCTTTATTTTGAGTTCAGTGGTTAGAAATTCAGTTATTGTTGTAGTCATTCGGGCCGTTTGGTTCAAAGATTTTAAAATAATTTGATGGAAAAAAGTTAAGGGGTGTTTGGTTTATGAGTATGAAAATCGGCGGTATAACTTTCATTCCTAATGTGTCATATTTGGTTAATTGAGTTGGATTTGAAGAATAGGAATCAAACCCATCAAATTGTGCATGTTTAAAACCCATCAAGGATGATGAGTTTAGATATCCATTCCCATTCTCACAAAAATCACATACCCATAGTAATTCATATTTTTAAACCAAACATCGTCTTAGATTTCCTTCATTGTCATATTAGATTAACATAAGAAATTTCAAATTCTTTTCAATCAAATTCCCTTATAATCTTTAAATTAAACACCTTCATAATTTCTTTTACTCCTTATCTATAATATGTTATAAAATTTGTAGCTATTTGTTTAATTACATAAATTTTGGATATCCAAATGACTAATATACCCTTAAAAACTTAAACATTAGTTAACGTATTTCCTTTTTCATTGAACATTAAATTATATCTTTCATTATAAGACATTTAATTACACTTTTTTCTTTCTAAAAGGACATTTAATTATACTTTAACCAATTCCTAAGTTCAAGATACATATAACATATTATTAGTTAATTATAACTTAACTTTTTATAAAAATTTTGATTTATAAAAAACATTGAATCTTAGTCATTTGGGTATATTATAAATAAATAAAAAAAACATATGATACATTACGATCTTTTTGTTTCTTTTACATCAACCTTGACAACACTATTAAAAACCATCTAATATTAAAAAAATTTATGAAAACGGATATATTATTTATCCCGCTGTGTTGTGCGGTACTAAACTAGTGTCCCATAATAAGGTTCAACTTTGGAATTGATACAAAGTTTTAGAAAATTCTATGTCAATCATTAAGATGTTGTCTTTATTTTTTAGAAATACTAGCTAATCAACTCGGTTCAATCCGGGCCTTCTTAAAAATTTCAAAACAAAAAATAATAATATAATGGAATTGAAGTCCGACAAAAATTTATAGATAGAACAACCAGGTGAATAGATGAATATCGATATCGAGAAACCAGAAAATGTCTAATCTTCTCATTGTTCAAGTGAATGTGGAATCGTAGATGTATCACCGTGTCTCCAAAAATGGTTATATAATGTGGTTATCTTTCAATTATGCCATTTACCTGAAGATAACATGAACTCCAAATAACCAAAACATATCACTTACTCAAAATGCTTAGGACATAAGTAAGAAAACAATATAAAGTAGCTTGGATTCTCGATCGTGCATTGTATGAAGCTTCAGGCTCTGGTTACTTCAAGGTTTTTGAGCACCTTATATGTTGTATATGATTATATGGAGCATGATCTTGCCGGGCTTTTACACTCAAAAAGTCAAGAAGTAATCTTTTTATAATGTACATTGCTACTACCCATTTGATAAGCTAATTCAAACCAACCCTTCTTTCTTACTCTTTAGTCTTAACCAAAACCAGCACCGAATAATCAACACTGGATTCAAGCTTCTTGGCCTCACTCAATTTAGCAAACTGCCTGAAATATTTTCCAAACACAACAATATCATAAATATTAACCTGAAATGCCCCGACTAAGGCTACCGCCTAAAAATTCGGTACCAAATAGGTATAAAACCAAAAATCTCGGTACCGAACCAATACCGGTTTAGTGGATTTGGTACGGTGAAGCCATCACATAAAAAAAGAAAAAGAGCCTAATCCAAATGATAGAGAATTGCAAATGAACCAAAAGTGTTTGCAACAATCATCTATGCACCTTGAGCTACAGCCTCGGCTTTTTCCCAACTTCACATTTTGTATTCATATCAACTTGAACCAAAAATTAAAACCCAAATGGTCAAAAGTTAAATAACATGAATGGGGGATGGAAAAATGTTTCTCATAAACATTTATACAAAAAAAATGGTGTGCATTCAAAATAGTTTACCTAAACATTCAAATGTAAAATCATCTAAAGTAGTGACGAACTATCAGAAAATTTGCTACCACTAATCAACCTCAACTTTAGTAGAAGATTACTAACAAATCAATCAGAGATAAAACAAAAACACATGAAACCAAAAATCATAAGATTATTTAAAACCTCGACCACCGGCTATAAGAAAAAAGTAGCCATAAAGAGCGAAACATACAGCCATAACCACATGGACAATGTTAACTCTTACTCTATTATAACACATTGGGTATTTGCGTATACACCTAATAAAGAAATAAGAGACATATTAACCCAGTTTTTTGAAGTTCTAACTACTGAGGTACCTTTGATCTTGTCTTGCACATTGCAATATGTTTTTCTTGTATGAATTCAAAACTATATGCACAAAACAAAAGACACAAAATATCATGTAAACCGACTAAGGGATAGAAATCATAGAATTAAGGACAATGGGATGGATAACTTGCTAACTCAACTTTTGGGATAAAAGGAGGGAAAAATAATAATAATTCAAAAATGGAAAACCCGCAACCTACAATCTCTATAGAAAGATAAATAAACAGACCTCTGGTCACAAAGAAACGGAACTTCATGGTTCTCCATTTCATATCAGCAACAACATGAACTCTCAAGTGATAGGGAGCCTTGCAGGTTGTGCAATGAGCAGATCAGCAAAATGCAAAACCTTCCTGTAAGAAATAAGAAAGGAACCACAGATTAGTTACACCAAACATCTAATTGAATTTTCACATGTACTGGAGTTGATATATTTTAGCAATCAATACCCGCATCATTATGAAAATAGAACAAAACTATATTCCCAAGCTTAGTCTAGATGTCTAATTATCTTGTCATATCTTAAAACATCAGAATTCTTAGCTTTCTAGATCTCCTAACATTTACTGTGTATAAGTGTGTAAAGTGATTATTTTTCCAACCATCTTAGTTGGTTCTTGCTGCAAATAAACCATCTTTTTTGAGCAAATGTAAATGAAACACTACAAAAATAAGTACCAACTACCAAGTACATAAGCTACTTGTTCTTTTATGCTGCCAATGTCTTCTTAATTTCTTTATGGCAGTCACTCAAACTAAATAGTCAAGATAAATACAAGTTGAAGTAGATTATAGAATGGTTTGAAGCACATGGAAAACAATAGCGACTTGAAAGTTTATTTAGCAAACCGGGCAAAATCATTGTTAAGGTCACAAAAAACTTGGGAAAAGTGTGTTCATGACACCATGATGGTTAAAAAATAAGAAGTCCAAACATAAACAATAAATACAGGATCCAGGTATATAGCACACCACTAAACCAGCCAATGGTTAAGTTTCATGAAGATAGACCATGTGCTCTAGGGCAAAGTATTAGATCAATGCATGATTTAACAAGAAGATGCTAAAATAAAGTAGACGAAAAACAGAAGACCATCAAGTAATGGTACATAAAACCCTATATTTGATAACTCAGCATTTATAATATAGAAATCAAACTAAAAGAGGCCAGGTCATAATTGGTAAAACTAACCAAAACTATTCATAATACGAAAAAAGTAGCAGCATTAATAAATGAAAACAGATAACAGATTTACTAACTAAAGATGAGCACCACCGCTATTTTGTATCACTTTCTCTTACACAAACGTAGATTTACAAATAAGATATCATAAAGATGAAAACTTTACCCTCACAGCTCGCCAATAATCAAGGCACTCCCGATGAACATACTTTCATGTCCCTTTGCACTTACAGGGTGCAATAAAATCTCTGCCTGATGCAAAGAAGAAAAAAGATGATTACTAAGCCGCATAACCAATTCAACTTTATAATTAGTAGAATAGAAAGCTACATATCATTACTACTCGAATGTATTATATTTACATATTACTATGCAAAGTCAACCTTTCTTGACCCTTATACGAATTTTTAAGGTATGGCCAAGTAAGTAATGAACACAAAAGATCAACATGATTGCATTCTAAAAGAATAAAACACATAAAGGTTTCTACATTAGACTATTATAAATTACCATCTAGCTGCTACTTCTAGTAATTTACAAATTTTAATAAGCTGATTCATTTACATGACTGCGATAACATAAAAATACAATATGGAAATCAATTTTTTAGTTATCTGACCACAAATCTTAGCTTAGAAAACTTGAAGGTAACACAATTAGAATAAACACATAGATTACAACCCATCAATCGAAATCAAAAATAAAATTTATGGTTTTGGTAAATATACATATAGACTTTTAATATATTAAGCTTCATTAAAGCATTTAATCAAACACCTGGTGAGTTGAACTACAATTAAAAAAACCCTAAAAACAAAAAAATTCAGATTAAAACCCTAAATTGAAAGTCGGAGATACCTGATTTTTGAGTAGTTATTGATAAAGGTTTATCCGGCGATATTCGTTCCGGCCAAAAGTGAAACACATCATGAAAATCAATACGGATCCTGATGAAAATATAAGAATATATGTTAAAAAAAATGCAAAAACGTAAAAATAATAAAACCCATAAAATACCCTGAATTAAAAATACCGTAAATTGTAAGGACATACTCTTTATAATCTGAATGTTTGAACTTATTGAGAATAAGTTTTCCAATTAATCTTAATCTTCGAACTTCTCGACAAGAACTTTGGATGTTGATACTTATTTGATGCATCCCTTGTTTTGGGTGAAGATGTTTGGGAGATTGAATACATAGACAAAAAATTGGAAGTTTTTAATTATATACATATATTTACACAAATAGAGTGTGGTAGAGAAAGTTTTTAATACATATGAATTATTTAAAACATAAAAAATAATTAGTACATATATAATTAATAAGTTATGTTAAAAATATGTATATATAAACGGTAAAAGTCATGTGTTATGATAATATTTGGATATAATAGCATCATATAATTAATTATATAATAAAAATACTAATTGTAATAATACTATAAATCATATATGTTAATTAAAAAGGATTTTGAAATGAAAGATTGAATGCCAATGCAATATGAATTTCATTTTAGTTACAATAAATAAATAATTAATTATATTAGGTTATAGTTGAATATTAATTGTTTTATTTAATATAAAATTATTATTAGAAAAATAACATTACTGTAGAGTTAAAAACATGTGAATACATTTTCATTAAATTGATATCTAACTACTACAATCGGATGCTACGTTGCAATATCTAGCGAGGTGACATTCAAGTACTAAATTTTTATAGACAAGATTAGAAGACATGTCGCACATTCACACATTAATTATACTTTCAATCAATGTTTTAAAAACCGGACCGAACACTGAACCGGTATGATAATATTTTATTGGTCAGACTGGTCGAACCGGATTTGAACCGGGTTTTATATATATAGATACAATTATACATATGTTTTGTCAAATACCTATTTCTTAAATAAAAATGAATAACATTACAAAACAATCGTCTATTAATTGAATAAAGAATCCAAAAAAATCAAATGCTTTTTTATTAAAAGATTTATGTTTTTTGAAAAGGATTAAAAGAAATACTTAAAAGGATATAATCTATATATAATCTAAATTTGAGTTGAGTTTAGAAATAAATTTTACAATAAATAATCTATTTTATATATAATTGAGTTGAATTTTCCAATAAATAATCCATTTTATATATAATTTTATTATTGCCATCAGGATCAAATCATTCAATGAGATGTCTTTTTGGTTTCACCAACCTTTCAATCTCCACTTCATATTCAATTCATAATGGTTATGAATTTATTCTGATTATTATTGCCATCAGGATCAAATCATTCAATGAGATATCTTTTTGGTTCACCAACCTTTCAATCTCCACTTCATATTCAACTCATAATGGTTATCAAATATCAATTCATTGGTTTATTATAAAACCAACACACATCAACACGTCACCACAGCCACCAGCCCACCACCGCAGTTCGTCACTCCGGCCAACAACCATTAATCCGGCCAGCCACCATCCTCCGGCCAGCCACCAAACGGTTCCACCAGGTTTGTTGTTTATTACTAGCAATTGAGTTA
>JAOEHQ010047062.1:0-11086 GCA_025447715.1 Asclepias incarnata
ATATGTGTAAATAAAAAAGTAAAATGGGCAACCGTGTACATCGGGAAAAGTACGTGGGTAATCCCGTGACTTAACCCAAAAATATATTATTACTAGTGTAATAGGCCCGTGTGATGCATGACGAAAAATCCCAAGAAATAAAAAAAAACGAATTCTTAATTCATATAGTTTTAACAGCTTTATCCTTGATACACTTTTTGTTTCCTTTCTTGGTATACTCAATTAAAACTTAAATACAAAAATTTATAATAGTGTGATGCATGACGGCGTTAATTTGTCATTTTTTTAACATGTTGTATATAAATGTTTACTTGTGCTTCGCTGCCGAACTTGACATGTTAGCAAAGAATGAACATAATGTAAGTTGACTTCGTGCTTAGATACCAATATTTGTGCTTGAGTTAAAAACTTCATTATTTAACAGAAGAAAACATGAAACACCACTCGTTTCACATTTTACAAACTCTTGTATATTTATCCATACATGAAACACCACTCGTTTCGCATTTTACAAACTCTAATGATTTGGCCAGAAAATCTATATAAAGTACATCTCTTAACATGTACTTTTGCACAAAATCCAGTGAATGCAACTTCTTCATTTTCCGATCTATTGAACAGAAATCAAAATAGCAATTTACTTCTCCCCTTTTTACAGTAAAATAAACAAGACACAAGTTAAACGCGTTTTCAGATCCCAATAACAAGCGAAAAATGTAGTTGTGTTATTCCTCAAATTTGAATGAACATTTTATTTTTCTTTTATTACGGTCACAATTTTATATTTGAATTTAACTAAAGGCGGGAAAGGGAAATGAAGAAATATGTCACATTGGCCGTTACACACATGCACCCAAGAACACGTTTATCAATACAGCGCTTCAACATTACACTCCCCAAGGAAAACTTTGACGCTTCGAGGTGAACCACAATCGCCTTCAGCAATAATAGCTCGATCATTGGCAGCCATGTGTGCAATAATCTTGTAGATCATTTCAATCTATCAAAAATGAAATACAAAGATGTTAACAAGCGAACAAAAATAGATGGTTACATATGTTCCAATAAGTTCCCTTCATTTCGCATTTCATGGGCCTCTTCCTGAGTTTTAGTAAATGTGACCCGTAGTCTGTTTCTTCTCATGTACTAGTGGTAATTTCAGGTCACTTAGTGGGTGGTGTTTTATTGCAAACGGGCCAAATATAAAACATTAAATATAAGCAGAACGGGTCCAAATGAGTGAAACGGGATAAAATTCCTCAACATCTGCTTTAATGCATACAGCCTCCAAAATTAATTTATTCAAAGATTTACCACTATTTGTAACAATATTTTTTATGATAAAAAAATAAGGCATCCAGTATTTTGTTTTAGTTTAGAAAGATGGACAAGAGAGTGTTAATGGAATGATCTTGTCCATACTTGGAACATAAACGGTTTATGAGCTGGTTTGACCATTTACCCCATCCGCATGATCCGCCTATTTTTCTACCTCGCATGTATTCATAAGATCCACAAGAATAAATAGCAAAAAACTAGTACATACATCATCAGGCGCATGGCAGCGATCGGCTACATCCTCGATCGACAATGGTTCCACAGGGTCCTTACAACTGGCAAATCATAGAAACACTGCCAGTAAGTTGATGGATAATAAACTGGATTCACAATATTTCTTAGTTAGATTACTTTAAAAACAGAAGTTACGAATTAGCCTTCTTGTCATCATTACCAGAAAGCATTAAAAAAAATCCTAATTTGGTAGTCATTGAAGGGTAGTTAGATAGATATTTTACAAGCGAGTCAAATCTTGTGGTGAACAATGTGCATCATCAAGCATAAGCAAAGTCCATTTGTTAAATCGATTTATCAACTTTGTTATGTGTATCATGTTTACATGATAAAAGATGATGAATGATTCATGATAAACGATAAACAAAACCAACAAAACATATAACTATTGATGCCACATAATACTTCAGATTCTTGACATATGACCAAAATAGCGTTTTACAAAATCGAATGCAGAAGTAACTCCAAATCTCCAATTTATTTACACAATTCCCCATTATTATAATTCTCAAATTTGAGACTCTCAAATTTGAAAAATAAAAAAAGAAAAATAATAATGAATCAACATTAAACAAATATGCAATAGCATACCTGGCTTCATTGAGAACGGAGAGAACCCGCTTCTGTAGGGCTAAGACTTCTCCTGCTGCTTTCTTCCCGGCTTCAACTCCTGATGTAGAATAAAAAGCATTTGTGAGTGTTCGACTTGTATGGTCAAACTTGTATTTGTCACAGTCACAAGTAACATGTCTGCCATTACATACTTGACACACAATACTCCAGATTCATTGCACTTTTCCTACATATCAGAATTCCTAAAAATTATATATGTTCATCTTCAAAAATTAACAAGACGTAAGTTACATATCATGTTAATCCATCAGTCTTAATGTTTGGATAGACATGTTCTGCTTCTGCTTTGAATTTATTCAGTTTAATCAGTTTTATACCAGCTACAATAAAATAGATTGTCAAGCCCCTTCTTTTTCAGTTTTCACACATCAAAAAGTCTCCCCTCTTTTCACAATAAAATGTAACTTTTGGTCAATTTATCTATGTGTCTCACATAATCAAGATTTTTCGATCGGCTAAAAGATCTGATTAGCTGATGAATACAACTTAACAATATCTATTACAGTCCGCTTTATTACATTTAACTATCTGACACTGTTTATTTACTATCACATAATCACTTTCATAATACAAATACAAACATGAAACACCCAATAGTCACATGGGGACTATTAACTGTAACTTTCTGCAGAATAGTTTTCTCTTAATTTTATTTAAAAAAAAAGCCAATAGCCACACCCTCAATTGAACTCCCCAAGTTCAGAGTTCAGACAAAACCTTAGGGTAGAAATTTTCCAAAAATAACCCAACTCGCCATATCCAATTGTTACTTTCTTCAAAGTATCAATAACTAAAAACTAAATTCAAATAAAAAAAATACATTATACATACCAGGTTGATGGTAAGCGTTGACATTCACAAGTGATGCATAAATACCAACTGCTCGTTCATATAGAGCAATTAGAGCCCCAACTGATCGAGGTGTCACTTCTTGCACGGTCACTGTAATAGACTCCCTCCCATTTGCATAGAGAGCAGACCTTGTTCCCTGCAAAACAATTTAGATGCTTTGGTTGAGCGGTATATTTAGCATCAAGAAGAATAGGGGTTGGGTTAATTTTGTGTAAACTGAGTTTGGTAGCCGGGGCCTGGGTGCAAACAATCAAGCTGTGAATAACCAATGACCATGACACGGTTAGTCATTGTTCAAGCCAAGCCCATTTCAATTATGTAGTCGATAACTCGATATGATATTACACTTTGAGTATCTAAATACTATAGTTATATCAATTTGAAATGTGTTTTTCTAAATCAAGAGTAACTTGTTCTCAATGTATTTTAACTATAATGGAATATATTTGTTTATGTTGAATACTATTATCTTCGTATCTAAGATAATAGTAGATCCAAATCACCAGCCAACATTGTGGAACTTGTGTTAAATTGGGGTGTAACGTCAACTGTCTTAAAATACAAAAGTGTAATATTGTAGATCCAAATCACCAGCCAACATTTTCATAATAATGGCAACGGCCAGTACATAATTCTAGCACTGGAAAGTCTATAAGAGTAACCGTCTCAATTTCAGGAGTGGGGAGTACCAATTTCCGCCATTCTCTATTCCACGGGGCCAATTTTCATAAAAAATCTTCATTCACAAATAAAGAATAGAAAAAAAGAGATTTTTATATAGATTGGTAATGGTATAGACCTGTAACATTCCAAACAAGTAGTCACCACAAGTGACCCCTGGTTCAAGCTCCCAATCATGACCAGGGGGTCGATCACGTAGTACTTCAATGAATGTTGCAAAGAAATTGTGTACACCTTCTCTTAGTTGTTGAATGTACCTGTTGCAGAACACAAATTATACTTGACCACTATTACTCCTCGTAAAATGCTGGATGACCAAGGACTCTGAAAACTTACGCATGCTGATCTGTACTCCCTTTATTTCCATAGACAGTAAGTCCTTGATTGACCTATATAAACAAGGAATGAAACTTTAAGTACTTAAAAACAAGTTCCAATTATGGAGTTGCGTTAACAAACCATTACTCCTTTGCAAACTTTTTTCTTAAAAAAACCAGCTAGGTTTTTGATTATTCATGCCAGCCTTGTACTCCACAACTGCTTATCGACAACCATTCAGTTCAAAACTTTATTGTCACAAATTTATCACAAGAGTAAAATATGTTGCAACTTTCTAGTTGAAACATAACTCGATTAAGAACTTAAAGCATGTTCCGAATTGTCTCTTAGAGCAAAGAACGGCGTGATACGAAACAATGAATTTTTATGACCTTGCAAGTAAGAATTTAGGAAATCTCAAAAGGTCAGAATGGCAATACAACATCTTATCAGCTAAAATCTAACAATATTGTAACTTTTTAACATGACTAATTTTTCCTATCAACATTTTTATGTCACAGATCTTTATGATGACAAACTTCTTGAAATAAGCATATAAGTTTTGGCACATATCTTTGAGCACCTTTTCCTCACGGAAAACTTAAAAATGCAACTCTTATTATGACTACTTTGTAAAATGACGATCTTTTAAGGCGACAAGATTTTAAAACGAGACTAATTTTCTGGCAACTTTAAAAAATCACTGATTTTTTCTTTTAAATACCAACTTATATAAAATGTTGGATGACAATCATACTTTCTGAAATTGACAATTTCATGAACCATTTCCCACTTTTAAGTAACATTATTTAAAAGTTCGTAAGAACTTTAGATTTGTTTGAGGTGTAAGCAACACTTTTCTATAGAAATTTCGGACTCTCAGAATAAATGTTATAGTCAGACACAATGACATAGAAGTCAGGATAATATTAAGGGAGAAGGAAGGTATATAGAGTGAATCAACATAGATTCATAGAGATAATGAAGCATACCCTATTGCCATCGAGGTCAAATTCCTTCCCGAGAGACTCCATGACCAACTGCTGCAAGTATCTGCTAAATAACAAAAGACTGTCCTTGTAAGGAAGTACCACCATATCCTGTTGAAACCCATAAGAAATCATTAATTTTGTAAATAAGGTAATAGCTTAAAAGTTTAATGTAGATCCAAAATAAAAGAAATAATTTACTATTGTTGAAGCAGTAATTACCTTTGATCCTACACCATCAGAAGCCCAGTACCAGCATAATGCCAGCAATGCTGCAGGGTTGTTCTTGACCTAACATTAACACAACTCATCAGTCTACATTTTACGTGAATCCACATATAAATACTACGAGTATCAAAAATGGATGAAAGGAAACCCATAATTCTATCTTGCATGACTAAACATATTTTACAAAAGTTATTACTCACCACAGGAGTCCTGTTCGCCTCATCCATTAGTGATGCACCAGTCAGCATTTCTTTGATGTTGATACCCTGAAATAAACATCTCTCAATATTTGTCTTGCTGCAGTGAAGTAGAAATTCTGTTAAATTTTCAAAAGATATGAGAACCTGAAGTGCTGCAGCTAGTAGACCGACAGCAGACATTTCAGAGGTTCTTCCACCAACCCAATCGAACATGGGAAATCTAGTTAACCACCCCTCGATCCTTGCAGTGTTGTCTAGTAGTGAATTCTCTTGTGTAATCGCAACACCCTACATATGTGTATGCACATAAGCAATAATCTGAAGAACTTGAAAGCAACCACTACAAATAGAGTTTGACAAAGAAATATAAAATTAACTCTTTAGTTAAGGGACCAAGAAAAGAACACAAAAAGAGCCCAAAATGTTGAATTCAAGTCTTCACAATCGACTACAAGACTAATATAATGATTTTAGACAGGAATGAATATATATGCATGCGTAATGCATTAAAGCCAACATCCCACTAGGCCACTACTGTAACACTTTGTTTCGTATTTACACTTTCCCACCAAAATTAGTCATCTAACCTCTAAATGTAGGTCCATGTTCCTATGGGAAAGAAATTATAATAAAAGCAGAAAGAAGAACCTGAGATCAAAACCTGTTTTGCAAAGTTCAGTCCAGCTTCACGAAATGCCTTCTGTACTTCCAACAAACCGTTCCTGGTCTCTGGAGTGCCTCCACTCTGAGTCAAATTTTGATATCAAAAGTAAGCAGGGGTTTGAATGTATAGGTGGCAAAATTGGTAGGTTGGGTAATGCGTGAAAATGGGTACTTTTCTGTACAAGTCAATATGGATTCGGTTGTGTTGTGTTGACCCTAAGCACTTCTTACCCAAACACATGTTTGAAAAGTAATTAGTGTCTCAAATATGATCACAAAATTCATATTATCTCAATATTTTGAACAAAATGATTGATGGGGGTTTCTAAGTTTTTTGCATTAGTAAAACTTTGGGGAACTATTGACCCATTACTAGAGATATATATAACTCAAATCAACCTATTCAAAAGTGCATTGGTTGAAATTGCCACCTCTACTTAAGAGCAACAGAAAAAGAACCAAACACGTGGAAAAAATATCATTATTGTGCATACCTTTGAAACTACTATTACAAGAGTAGATGCTAACTCCGGGCCGAGTTGAGCGATTTGGTGGTCAATTCCTGCTGGATCTGTATTGTCGATGAACCTTATCTGATAATCAGCGAGCATCAAATATTTATATTTTCAACAACAAAGGACGGAAGAGAAACAAAAAGATTAACATAAAAGACGCGGTAGATATATATCCTGATGGAACCAACCAGCCTCAAGTAGGCTGTCAAATAATGGTAACTCGCTTTAACAATTATCAAGAAAGTATAGAATTATTTACCGAAAATATCACTAGGTTGCAAATTTGACAATTAAGGACTATTGTTAGCTAATTTGGAAAATATTACTTATTCACAAATAAAATACTTCAGTATAGGGCTTGTTGAAACAGTTAGTCATCCCAAATGATATTTTATAGCACCATTCTTTTATTTTAATGTTGATTTTGTCAGACAAAAGAAAAAAATAACTGACTCGCTAACCTAAATAAACAAAATTAACTCGTTAACATAAATTGTTCAAAGAACTGCTACACGATGTTTCTTTATCCTAGCTGGGATTGCCACCATGGATTTAATGGCTGAAAATCAATAGCTGACGAACGGTGATGGAATCATAAATGCATTACCTTGAGAGGAGGATTATCTGGTGCTAAAGCCTCTGCAACAAACTGTGGTCCAAGAGCTGAGCCTCCAATCCCAACTGAGAGTATTTGTGTGAATCGGCCATTTGGAGAAGAAGGCGGCTTTATCTGAAATCATAAAGCTTAAACATTTTATGAAAATGCACACTTTTATGTCCCAAATTCTCTAGAGTTTCACTCTTAATGACACACCTCTATTTTCAAACTTATAATTAATTATACATTTTCAATATAAACAGAGACCTTTTCTATATGGGGCTGCTATACCTGTTAGGCTGTTATTAACATATAGTTAAAGTTTCTGCCTAAAGTTCAAATACATTAAAACAAATATTCAGACCTGCTAGTATTTCGTTTAATATGTATAGTCAAAGTGTGACAACTTATATAATTAAACATAAATTTTGGCTCTATACCACTGTTTGCTTTTAATACTAAAATAAGCATGTTACATTTTGGCTTGTAAAGTTAACACATTTAATCACTAAGGTCAACAAAGTACATCTACATTTTGAATGGAGAAAATAATGCGCCATGGCCAAAAAGTAGAAACTATATGGACTATAAAGATTTCAATAACAGTTAAAAAAAAAAGAAGCAACATTCTTGTTCCCTCTAGGAATCCATAATGTCCCTTTAAACTTCAGCAATTTGAATAACCATGGGAGAACACTTTAACGTCAAGTTTAATAACCTTTTCCGGCCTATTAAGAGCACAATGGCCGTGAAAAAAAAAATTCCTAGAATTTCAGAATGTGGTTTCGGTAATCCTTTCATATACCTCAAAACTATTCCATTTATTGTTAATAAACCAGAATGCATACATATTTTTTTTGATCCTATAAAAAAGGCTTGTCGGACCATATATAGTCCGTCAAAACTACATTTTGGATTTTACTTTTTATACACTCCGTCCCAAATTGAACGTAAATTAGACAGAAGACACACAGTTTTTAGGAATTCATGATAATTGCATTGTATTAGACCAAGAAAACATATTTACCCTTGCTTTTTGCACATATTAGTGAAAAAATGTAAAAATCATAAAATCAAATATTACTTTTGGGATAACTTAAGATAGAAAGGCGGACACCGATTTCAGGGACAGATGCTTTACAAGTTACAACCACTACTTCCATACGTATCGAAAATGGAACAATCTCGAATCAGTTATCAATCTTAAAACCTTTTACAAGTTTCTCTACCTATACAACTAATGTAGTACTAACATCAACATAATTTCTAACAAAAGTCAATGCTCAGTCACTAATCAAACAAAAACAAGTCCATAACTTCAATAAAAACAATACGAACCGACACGAATTAGAATAAACAAAATCTAACCTTGCCAGCAATGATATCATTCGAAAACGAAGAAATAGCTTCAAGGGTATTCTCAATCTGCAACCTCAAAAAACTATTAGGAGACAACTTAGGATTCCTAAGCCAATAATGTCCAACCATTCGCCCTTCATCCGGATTCGATATCGCCCCTTTTTCCAATTCCTCCATATCCTTAAAAGCTTTCACAAACTTAGGCTCCATTTCCTTAACAAACTCATCACTAAACCCGATTCGACTCACATCCAAATACAATCCCAATTCCTTATGTTGATACAACCATTCTGTGTATCTTTCCCACAATACTTTCGGGTCAGTTTCTAACTGTTGTTTTTTTTTTACTTTTTTGCCATCTTCACCGGTTATAGCCGGTGACGACAAACTTGTTGGCACATCACGCGCCACGGAATGTGCTGTTAATAGACTGTAATTAACTTTGTTGTTGTTGACTTTTAAGGTTTCGAAAAACTGTTTTGATGATGATGATGACTGGAAGTGTGGTTTTGGGATTAAGTTTTGCGAACATAATCCCGATATTGATGCAGCCATGTTTTGATGATTCGATGAGACCAAGGTTGTTTTCTGTGTGTGTGTGTGTGTGTTTTTTTAGAGAGAGAAAATAGTTGTTGCCATTGAAATGAAATGAGGCTGCTTCTTCTTGTTGGGTTTTTTTGTATTTTATTTATTACTCGTATTATTTATTTATTATTTAAATATATATATATAATTTTTATTTATTGTTTTGGCCGGTTTTTCCGGTTTAACCGGTTTTGAAATTTTTTATTTTTTATTTTTAGTTTTTTGTTTTTGTTTTTATAATGATGTGTATACTCTAATGTTATTTTTAGTTGTTTGTAAACACTAAAACATATATTTTTTTGGATTATAATTATTTGGTAATACTTTTGAATGAAATGTAACAATTTTAGTAACATTTTTAAAATAAATATAATACAACCGGTTCGACCGTCGATTAACCGACCAATTCGACGAAAAATTCAATTTTTAAAACATTGGATCAAACCCCGCCTCGTATACAAAAGTTGACTACCGTCTACCGGTACCGTTGTCTTATTTTGATTTTGTTGTTTTTTGTCTTTTTTGGCTACCTGAATAATGTGGGTGATGTGTATTGATTGGTTGAGGGGATTTTATATTTATTTAAAGGAAGGTCCTTTGAGAATAACGAAAGGATGGAGGAGACCCCTTGGGATATTCGAAATTTATGCCCAAGTTAATGCATAGTTGCAAACATGAATGACTCGTGTGACTTGGAGTTGGAGTAGATGAGTGGTGTGACCTTTTGAGAATGTGGATGGCTATGGTATTACTTGGGTCATGCCTAGAGACCATGGAACATAACTCTACTTCTTCTTCTTTTTTTCTTTTTTTTTAAAATATTAATTACTCGTGAATTTCAGAAGGTTTAACATACGTTGCTTTAACCGGGTCTGCGTTAGAGAGCAGATCCCCATTTAAACCCCCGAGAAAGACAACTCTACCTTGTCATGACTCGAATCTTGGAGACTAAAACTCCCCCTGGCCCACCTTAAAACAAACCAGTTCTTAACCCACCTGAGTTGTTTTAACGTAACTCTCTTAAATACTTTTTTGAAGCAAGTGTTAGTTTCTTTAGTAATATTTAATTATTTATCGAATCTTTCCCCTTCTTTTTTTCTTTCTTTTTTTCATTATTTCATGGTGCATGCATTTGGCCAACAAACATATGGGGTTCCAATCTACTATCACATAAGCTCGAATTAGATAAAACTTAAAAACTTTCACAAATTAAATAAAAATTAAAAGTCTTTCGCAAACAGATGTTAGTGTAATCACACAAAGATTGTAAATGTTTTTTTTTCAATAGTCAATGTTTAAACCTTTTAATTCTCCAATCTTTTAACACAATGTTTGATAACCACTTTTGTATCTATTAGTAACTCGTTGGTATATGTTTTATTCTAGGTGAGATTTCCTTATTTATGTTATCCAAGTCTTCTGACTTAAATATGTGTAATATATCTGGACACCGTGGCCATTTTCCTGGCAGGTTTAGTTGCACCCGTTAAGCCGGTGGCTCCACCCTCGGTATCTGGTCAAAGTTACTTTGGTAGTGGTTTACAGTTTTTTTTTCTACAAGGTAACCAAATATATTTGATAAGGGATAGGGTAGGGATCTTCTCAAGTTATCCCAACTTAACTTGGGGGGATCTTGACCGTTGGATTAAAATCAAGGGTCAAGATTCAAATATCATCTTGGCCATTGATTTTTAGTCCAAGGGTCAAGATCCCTTCAACTTGACCTATCAAGTTGTTTTAACTCTTGTGCCTAATTAAGGCCAAGCGCAAAAAAGAAAAGAAAAACAAAAACAAAAGATTTGGACTCTAGCTAAAATGTAACACCCCGCCGGAGGCGGAAACGCGAGATGCAACATTAAGAAAAATGCGCAATGGAATTATACAGAGGAACTA
>JAOEHQ010047063.1:0-11084 GCA_025447715.1 Asclepias incarnata
CAAACCATTCCCAGATGCGTCCGGTTTCCAACCCCTCTATAAATGCCTTAAGGTCTACGACCGGTAAGGGCGAAGCCGTTCGATTAAGGGCTACGCCCGTACCGTCTCCATCCGTTTTCAACACATAACTCATAGGAAAAAAAAAAAAAAAATTTTTAAATTTTTCTTTGGAATGAGTTTTTATTATAAAAAAATCAAAAAATAAAAAATCAAAAAAATAAAAATACATACCAAAAAGAGGAGAGAATGAGGGAAAATGTGTGGCTGAGATTTGTCCCCTAATTTTCACCATTTTTTTTGTTTTCAAATGATTACATCCCTATATATGATCTAAACTTATCACATTTCTGTCATCCTGACTCCGGAAATGCTAAAGGAATGCTTATGTTCTAAACTTCTAATGCATTTATCTTGTCATTCAACTTGTCAATATTATTGTCTATCTTGCATTATCCACCTTGCTATAGAAATCTTCGCTGATAACCTCCTTTTTATTACACGGATATGCAGGGTGGACGTAGTGGTCTTTGTTCTATGGGAGCTTGTGATTCTAGCTTTTTTTGTTTTCTCGGCAGTTTCATTGTATTTCAGGCACTTGAGACTTGGATTTGTTCTAGCAACTATTACATTGTTGCTGCTAATGTCTATGAAGGTAACAAAGAGAATAAAACTGAACCAGAAAAAGAAACGGAGGATGCTTCTTCCTTTATCAATGTAGAAACTCTTAAGTTCCTAACAATTTCCCGCCACCCCCAGCCCAACTTCTTTTATGTAAATTACAACAGTTTTGACCATTTCTACGCTCTCCTGCAGTTTTTTTTTTGTTGGTTTTTTGTTGTGTAATTGTAGCTAAAGAAAATGATTATATAGAAAGGGAATTTATTGCGACAAATTTGATTCTGGTTAGTGCTGTTATCTCCAGGTTTTATACAAGGTTGGACTCTTTTTCATGTTTTTTTTTTTCTTCCAGGTATGCCGATTATATGTGATGTTGACTTCTAGTTTTAGTATAGGTGGTGAGATGGGCTGGTTGGAGGGGTCATGGAGCTGGTTAAAATGGGATATGTCAAAATGGGTCATAATTTTAAGTATGTATTGAAACTGTCCAGGTCAATTTGGGTTGACCTGCAATTCTGCAAACACTAAATTGTCCACTTTCTTCCAAAAAGATATAAATAATAATGTGTTAAGTATGATTACAAAACATTGTGGTACAGTTATAGCTAAATCTTCTAGTGAAACTTTTAGGATGTTATATGCATTAAAAGTAGGCTTTGTATTGGCTTTTAACCCGTTTGACAAATTATTTGACACATTTGAACCGGTTGATACTATAAGACAACCCAATTTGAGCTAGTGATAGGCGAATGGATCGAAATGACCACCTCCAAATTTTAACATATCTCATGGTAACGTAGTTCTTACACGCTATGCAATTTCACGCATTATAGTGTGTTATGAATGGAATGGGACCTTTCAATTTGGATCTTGGGTTACATTTAATGTCGTTCTAGCTGCGGTATTGCTTATATGGTCTGAAATGAAAATGAGACGGAACAAATTATATAGACGAATTAATTGTTACATTCATGTCAACTGGGAGGTCTTGAAGTGCTGCTGCTGTGCAAGACTGTTAATGCATTAGGCAGTTGAACTTACATTACATATACATTTAGGGTTTTTCACTTCGGGTTGAAGAAGTGGATCTCAATTCCTCGAGTCACTATTGTCCATATGGCCCCAAAAACAAGTAGAACACTTAAGGCCATCCCTAGGCATCCGAGGATCCAGTTGAGCCACCACATTTTGCTATACCTTTTGGGTTTCCTCATTACTATCCACATAAAACACGGATATGCTAAAGTGACAGGTAGTGCAATGCCTCCAATAAGGCCCGCTAGGTTTGGTAAGAACGGCAGTGCAACTGCTACAAAGAATGCTAGCCCTCCAAAGAAAACCCGAGACCCGGCCCTTACCCACCGTGGACATGGCCTGTTCATTTTGGTCACATATCTTAACTCTAAGTTGTCAAAAACAGGCATTGCATAGATTTGGAAAGAGGTGAGACTATTGATGATGACTAGCATGCTTGTAGTCCCTAGGATCGCTTTTGAAACTGATTGTCCGTGGTATTTGTACAATGCAGTTAACAGTCCTCCGGTTGTGGGCATCTGCAATGATGTTTTTGCATTAAATTATTGTACATGGTGCCTTAGCTTTAAGATGGCAACGTGTATGCATCGAGTGATGTATGTCCACGTACATGTGTTAGAATTAGTATGCTTACCAGGTTACCATATGCCCAATAGCCAACAATTGCGAGTGGAAACAGACACATTGCGATGATCGAATATGAGTACCTCACCCCTTTCCACATCGGTACTCTTGATGGTTGCTTTAGGCTTGAAGGCATCGTTCCCTACATAAAATAGCACATATATACTTTTAATAAGGGAAGTGATAATTGTACCACCACAACTAATAAATCTATCATACATAAGCAATACTGACTTGTACTGTATGCTGGAAAACTTGTACCTTGTGGTAGATTAATAAAAAACAATGGTACAATTATCATTTCCCTTTTAATAATGATGGTCGTTTTTATATGTATTAGATACGTAGTTTAGCAAAAGAATAATTGAAAAATCTGTGTGATCTATGTCCAAAAGTATGTTTAATAATGGGGAAAAAACTGTTAAGTTAATTTGTCATGCATATTAACCTTCAACAAAAACCTATAATGATTACTAGTGTTGTCAAATAATTAAAAATGATGATCATAATAATAATAATAATTCTAACCATAGAATTGATAACTTCTAAAACAATTCATATCTTATAATTAGTAGAGTTATTAAAGTGGAAAGATGTAATTTTAATTAAAATTTTGTTAAAGCAAAAGTTTGACATGGAATCCAATACATGAAATCTTTATAGACTAATCAATATTCAATAGTAGGGTTATATTGTAATGTTAATAATAATCATCGATTTTAGAATTGGTAATTTGCGATGATGGATAGATTAATTAGCTTGAGCAATTATGTTCAAAAGTAATTTCCATGAATAAATACAGGACTTGATTGTACACATGAATTATTATAAAAAGGTTTATTGTATAAGTTTGTAATTTTCAAAGAAAAACTTCAGTTCAATTCAAACACGCGAGACCAATCCTTGTGGTGGGCCTCAATATAAAAGAAAACTTAAAGTTATTCAAGTGTTTATATTGATTTTCAATGACTTTATAAAAGAAAACTTTATGTTATTCAAGTGTTTATATTGATATTTTCCATGACTTAAAGCTACTTGGATTAAGAGTAAGGATAATACACCAATTATTTTTGGTCCGATGGTAATCATGATTGCGAATTTGGGTTAGCCTATTTAAAGTGGAGGTCTTAAAATTTTGGTGTGTAATAGATTAGGATTTTGCTGTTAAAAATAATAATGGTAATCATGATTAAAGAACCAATCACGACTTGTATCCTATATTCTTACAATTTATGTCTATTTTATTTTCTCACATATAGAGATGTTGACATGCATACATACTCATTTTTTTTGAAGGATTTATAAGCACAAAATGCGAATGAATTATAATTTCTCAGTAACCCGCTTGCTTTAACATATTACATCACCAAACATTGTACTAGTGACGTGTGCTTATCGGAATACACGTTTGAATGTTTGATGCAGCAATCATAAATCAGATTTGAAACATCAAAAATGGTATATCTTTTTAAAAAATCCTCTTATGATCATGACATTTGATAAGATCATGACATTTGGTAAAATCAAAAGAAGAAATTAGGAGAGAAAATTAATGGATTACACTTGTCATGTAGTCATGACGTTAAGAGGATATGTTAGGAGTATTCATCATTGTCCTTAAAACATATATATATATATATATATTACTAATCATGTCCCAATTTAAATGTCTCAGTTTGATTTTTAGAGTCTTTTTTTCCAACTTTGACCCTAAATATTTTTGTTTGTGTTGTATAACACTTGATGAAAATTATATCAATGAAAATACATTTAAAGCTCAATCCATTCATATATTTTACATCAAGTATCGTATAACACAACCAAAAATATTTATGGTCAAAGTTAAAAGTGAAAAACTCAACAAGTGATCAAATTAAGACATTTAAAATGGGATAGAGAGAGCATATAGTTATATTATATTCTAACAATATAGTTAAGAGACTAGCACAAATCTATATCAATGTTAACAATTATTAGCATATTTAATCTTGCTTTAATTAATTTGGATTTTAAGTGATGTACTAAGATAAACTTTTTACAGAATTTTGAAAAAGTTCATAAGCAAAATACTATATTAAGTCATATCAATAGTTTCTGCATTAGATTAATCACAAACCTGTATTTCAAGCACCAAATTATGTCCGCGAAAGGCAAAAGCAACGATGCCAAGAGCATTTAGAACATCACAAACCCTAGCAATGTCCGACGCCTTCTCCGGCGGCTCATATGATACACTTGCCGGCCTACCTTCAACAAGTGACACCACCCATATGATAGTGCAATATGAGACCGAAGCAATGGACCCAATTAGTGAAACTCCCGCGATGGAATTCAAGTTCGGGAGTTGTGTCAAGACAACTGCCGAACATGTGAAAACAAGGTACCACTCGATCATAGATAAGGGAGTATGGTTATTATCATTCCATGAATTACCAACGATGGTGTTGAAAAGAAGTTTCAAAGTGGCTCCTCCGATCATGATTAGAGTTATGCATGTCCCACTTGAGAGGTATATTGTTGGTAGTAATGTCAATAACTTCCCTAATTTCTCACCTATATCATACAAAATACAAAATTCACACGTTAGTATATATTTATCTTGTCTTGAAAACATTTTCGTTATATACATATACATAGAGTGCATGTCTTAAAATAAAGCATATCTTTATAAAATGCAGTTAGTCTGAATTTCGGAGTTCTTGCAAAAGTTAGTTGTTTTGTTTTTGCTTCGAAAGGTGTATGAAATTTCAAAAAAGTGAAAGGAAAGAGTACCGAAAGTAGCCATGGAAAGCCAAAGGTATCTGCTGTATCTATTCCCGGAAGGTGATTCATGGAGTTGAATTAGAAGCCAGAGTGTATACATTTGCCACACAAAAACTACCGCCAAACTCATTATTCCCCAAACCCTGCAAATGATATAAAATCGTAAAACACATGCATATATTGTTACCTTTTTTTATGTTTAAGTAATGTTTGGTTTAGTTAAAAAGTTAAAAATGAGTTGGCAAATGAACTAACCAGCCAAGTGCGGTAAAGGCAAGTGGAAGAACAAGTGCTTGGACTCCGATTCCGGAGCTGAGGGTATGAAATGCAGCGTAAAATGCGTTACCATTTCTTGATTCCGTGATGGGAAGCCATTCGTCTTGTGGGTTGAGCTTGGTGAACTCCAAGTAGCCTTGCATGCTTGACATGGCCCTCTTCATGGGGCTAGCCAATGGTGTCATGACACGTGTGATGAACGGGCTTTTAGGGGTCATTGGAATGGAACTGGCTGGAGAAGGGGAATGGAATTGAGATGGTGGTGGAATTGAGATCATTACAGGAGTTTCTTTGTTTGGTGTAGGGTTAGTCATCTTCCACATCTATTTTCCCGATAAACCGAGCAAATTAACTAGAATTAAACCAGTTTTTTAACTGAATAGAGAATAATAAGTTAACAAACTTGAACGTCTCTCGAATGACTAGAATATATATTCGGATTCAAAGTCGTAAGTTTTGGGTGTTCAAATTCGTCTCTCTTACTTTGTATGGAAAGTATGAGTATGTGAGAACTTGTGGAAGGATCTCTCAATTTATAGCGTGAAATTAAGGGAGAGGAGAGTGCAATATAAAGCAAAAGTGCTTTACGAGTGTATGAATTAAGACTTAATTTAGACGTTATATTTCTTTAAAAGGTGAAATAACATGTACATTATCAAAAGTTATAATGTAATCAAATGTATACATATATATGATAGAAACAGGCCAGGGACGCTTAATAACGACCATAAAGCAAAGTAGCTAGGCTTTTGACTGATAAATGCATGGCTGCTATATTAGCGTTGTGTTGTTCGTCTTCTAAAGTGATATTACGTGGAAATAAACTACGACATATCTTTTAGTGGAAATAAACCAAAGTCTGGATCACGTATAGTATGGATCTTTACGTACGTGGGCGACATGGTGCAACGACATGTTTGTGATCATCGTATGGAAAGATTGCAGATTTGTTTTTAATTTGAAGTGTATTTTGAATTGCCCAAATTTCTATTGTGATTGTTAATTTGTGACACTGAAAAGGTAGATTCTTTAATTTGTGCAGTGTTTTGTTGAGACAACTTATTCAAAGATAGATTTCTTTCTTAAGAAAAGAAAGGAAATTCATATAATCAGTGGCGGAACCAGAAAATATTTTTGGGGGTTCAGAATTTTTAAAATATAAAAAATTGGGGGTACACACGCTAAAAAACCTACAATTTTACACTAAAAAACCTACAATTTTACACTAAACCTCTAAAAAAAATTTAAAATTAGGGGTGCATTTGAACCACCCCCCTTACATATAGGTCCGCCTATGCATATAATTAAATTTAATTCACACAGTATTTGTTATGGGAGTACATATATATATTGATATCACATATTTTGATAAAATTATCATACTGTACAAATTTTATAGCATATTGTATCATTGTCTTATACACAACCGTGATAAATTATCAAGATGCGTGATACATTTATCAATTCCCATTTATTATGAGACTAGAACCCATAATGCCATAACCTACCTGTAGGTTGATACGTTATTATCACACATGACAATGGTTCATTAGAGATTTTTTTTATTTTTATTTTACAAGAACTAGGAGAACTTTAAAATTATGTAGTACATCACATAAAATACATATGAAAAGTACAACTATGTGTATAATTAACTGCCTAACTTTATTTAGTTTAGCTTCAGTCATTTACTTTCAGTTTTAGTCTTCAAAATTCCACAAGAAACTCTTTACTGATCTTTGGTTCAGTAAGAACACTCTAGATCAGTGAGACTTCTTTGATATTTGTAAGCGTCATAAAAAGTGACTTGGGTGAAGCTAAACAAAAATAAAAATAAAAAGTGACTTGGGACCTGACATTTATTATATACAAATGGTATTTAGGATGTTTGATGAATGCTTTAATCAACATATGGTGTTATTCAACAACGTTTCATGCATGGTTTGTTTCTTGATTTATTTCAATAATGATGTTTGTTGATGTTTTTAAAATTTTCAATCATTTAGTGATTCATGTTATTAGTAACACATCAATTGAGATGAAAAGATTTTATAATGAACATGAAACTCATATGTATGTATATCATCCATTTTAGTTTATATTAAAACTAAGTGTCTATTTCTAAAATTAACATAATAACTTTGAAATTATCATATATATATATATATGAAAATGCTAAATAAAACCTTAAGGGCCGTAGTTAACGTGCATAAAAAAGTTATACCTTTCATATCAAAAGTCACCATTTGAATTTTATGATAAGTATGCAACTATTATGCATCGCAACTATAGCCCCTAAGGCTGTACTTAGCAAGACCTTAGTCCAAAACTGTATATTTTTTTAAGAGGACACTTAGTCCAAAAACAAAACAAAACAAAAAAGAAAAAGAAAAAAAGAAGTGAAGTAACTCTCCACGGGTTATGAGTCTTAATACCGTTTTTCACGGTGTATGAGAGAGGTTGAGATGTAGACAACCTTACATAGAGAGACTGCTTCTGGTTCTACTTAAGATAGAAATGAACCTCCGACCTTGCAATGAGTAAATATAGAACCCTTAATCTCGGTCTCCAAATGCCAAAATATTAACCACTTAATCTAAGCCTTGCTTGTTAAGTGGACACTTAGACGAATGTAGTATTAAATAATGTTACAGTATCTACAATGTATGCAATAAAAACTTGTACCATTTTTTTTTACAAAAAACATCTTTTGCCAAAATATAATCCATTTTCAATGTATCGCACCAAAAGTTTGCACCACTTAACTATTTAATTGGAGAGTGATGTGGGAGGGGCTTGGGTACCGTGAGGTCCCAGGTTTGAACCATGACTCCGTGGGGTTTTTTTCACAGAGGGCCTTCAGGTAGTGGGTTTCATCCAAAATTGGTGGCACCAAGGTCGTGTATGAAGTAGCACCCAAACTAGCCGTCCAAAAAAAAAAAAAAACTTTTTATATACCAAGAGTTTAAAGGGTTTTGTTTCAATTAACATGTTAATTAATGTATATCTTAAACTCGGGTTTTTTAACCTAAAACCCCTTCGTACTTTTCAGGTTGTCCCTTCCAGACCATCGTATCTTTTTATTCTCTATTAGGTCATTAAAAGTTATCAAATTGTTCCATTTAGATCATTCAATTTTCAAACCCCGTTGACTAGATGAGACAATCTGATGACTTTTAATGACCTAGCTAGTAGGGAATAAAAAAGTGTAATGGCCGGAAAGGAACAACCTGGCGAAAAACCTGAGTTTAAAATATACATTAGTTTTGTTGCAATTCAATTAACTTTTTAATTTATGTCAATTTAATCATTTTAAAAATAAATGTTTTTTTTCTCTTTTCACGTAGATCTTTAAACCTTTATGTCTTTGACTGGCCCCATCGGCTGCTCTGCTGTTATCTTTTAGTTTGTTTGTTTCTCATGGTTAATAACTTAATATCTTTGTATATATAAGAAAAATAAGAAAAGAGATAGGCCGGACCTGGGGTGAACGACCGTTCAAGGTTTAACAAAATTCACAATTTGAGGGAAATCAATCTTATGCTCTAAAGTTTTCCTAGGGTCATTTTGTCCAAATTTTAAGCCTTAACAAATCATATAATATCTTCTCTTTTTTTAATACATTGACCTCATACTCGTATGTAAGCAATGAGAATTCAAACAACACCCTCAACAATCGACATTGATCCCATAACTCCATAGATTATATGAAATTACAAACAATTATTTTTTCTTTTTCCCTTCGGTTTTTTCCTTTCTTTTTTCCCTCCTACGTTTCTGTTATTTATGTAAGTTATTTACAACTGCTAAATCAAGACTTTATCTCCTGATCAAATTGGTTTTGTTGCAAGTTGTTTAAAGTTTGACAATTCGGAACTCATTTTTAAGTGATTCATTATCTTGTAATTTTAATTCGGAGTTTATCTTTTGAAAATTGTAACTTATTAATTTTTCATATCTTCTTTCTTTAATATATAATAAAACAAAACCCTTAATTTTAAAATAAAAAATCTAGACCCTTAATTAAATTTCAATCTTAAGTTTTCCACCTTTT
Source organism: Asclepias incarnata (assembly GCA_025447715.1). NCBI lineage: Eukaryota > Viridiplantae > Streptophyta > Magnoliopsida > Gentianales > Apocynaceae > Asclepias > Asclepias incarnata. The sequence goes on from JAOEHQ010047063.1 coordinate 9,371, forward strand.
GATCATTTTGATAACATCATTATTGACCAAGATTTTGATCAAATACATTTTTGATACTCTTACTTTATATAAAGTACATAAATAAATTTTAAATTTAATGAATAAATAGAAATAAATGTCTTTTGAGATTAAATTTACCAACTCTTATAACTTTACCATTTGAATACAACTCGTATCACTCGGGCTTCAAGTCATCATTGACGACTCATGTTCGTCTTTCCATAAAGGGTTTTTATAGTTGCTTAATATTACAAAGAAAGACCTAGGTACATCATCAATTTATATAGTTGCTCAATATATTTATTATTTATATTTATTAAATATTAAAGATTATGGAAGTTTCAAAGTTTTAATTTATAAGGTTTTTTAATTCAATGAAAATTATTGTGGTTTAAAATTTCAAATCATTTTATTTTCAACCATTGTAATTAGGTTGTCTCAATCTAATGAAAGTTAATTTAAATTTATTATAAAGATAATGGAAAACTTTACAACAAAATTTAAAAAGAAAAATTCAATCGTTGTAATTATGGAGGGTTTAAATTTTTTATTTAAATGGTTTTTGAACAAAAATTATATTGATTTTAGTTTTTTTTTTTGTTATCAATTGTAAATCATTGGTTGATGCATCTGTGGTTTACTCATAGGTCTTGGGTTTGACTCCTTGGAATGACAAGCCTGTGAGGTTTTTTTCGTGAAATGTCTGTCCATCTCTTGAACCCTATGAGAAGGAGTGGAATTGGCAGGGCCTCACCCTTGTATGGTGAGGTGTTCCCTGATGTCATTACTCGACTGACCGTTCAAAAAAAAAAATCATCCTATTTAAAATTTGATATTTATCTATGAAATAACAAAATTTTAGACTTGTATCAATCATCAATTATAGTATAATTAAGTATTTTATAAATCTGTAATCATAATCTGTAATACCATATAACTATGAAAAAGATCTTAGATTGTCTTTGATTTTCACCTAGATATATTATAACTCCCTATTAATCGATGACGTAAGTGTTTGTTATGCAGTATCACACAATTCTCTCTTCTTATTTTCTCTTTTCAAATACCCCATTACAATACAATGGAACAAAATAATGCTGATCAAATGGTCTTTGACAGTGTGACTGACATCATAGTGAAACATAAGGATCAAAGTCGTCTTGCTTTGGAAGCAGACCAATGGTCGATGGCTTGGACATGATTTTAATTTATCAACAAGTATAATTTATGCTATGAATGTTATGTATACGAATTATGCATTTTATTATAAACTTCATATTTTGTTTTACACTATATGAACTATCATCATTACTTACAGTAAATTAAAATAGACACCAATCAAATAAGATTCTCATTTTTGCATTTAGAGAACCTCTTTAAAGAAGGAGTTGTCAAGGAAATCAATAATTTTGCTTTGGCTAAAAATAAAGGAGATTACATGCTGGTTGATCATAAGCATAAGATCAATTTCTACTACACCAATTGTGACAACCGTCACCTAACTGTTCCGTCAGGTCGTGGCTAAGTTCGCCGTCATTCGTAAGTGAGTACTAGTTGTCTAGTGAAATGCCAAGTTTAAATATAAAATGGTTCAAAATAAAGACTTTAATGTCAGTTCTTGCGTTTTAAATAATTTACGGGTCAAAAGGCTTATTTAAAACGAATGATGTTCCAGATCAAATTTGTTCTAATGTCGTTCTATGTTCAAAGTACG
>JAOEHQ010047064.1:0-11084 GCA_025447715.1 Asclepias incarnata
CTCTATAAATGCCTTAAGGTCTACGACCGGTAAGGGCGAAGCCCCCCGGAACGGCGTAGCCGTTCGATTAAGGGCTATGCCCGTACCGTCTCCATCCGTTTTCAACACATAACCCATAGAAATTTAAAAAAAAATAAAAAAAAAAATTTTTTGGAATGGGTTTTTGTTAAAAAAAAATCAAAAAATAAAAAAAAATCAAAAAATCAAAAATAAAAATAATAAAAATACATAACAAAAAGATGAGAGATAGAGGGGAAATGTGTGACTGAGATTTGTCCCTTAGTTTTCATCATTTTTTTTGTTTTCAAATGATTACATCCCTAAAAGGTAAATTGATATAGATTTATCCGGCTAATTAAAATAATCGTCATTTATGTCTTGTGAATTATTATTTTTTTATTTTATTTTGAATGGCCTGTCTTGTGAATTATAAATTGATATAGGCTTATGGTTTGACGTCATGATGGATATTAAATTGTCTACAATGCTTACGATAATCAGATGATAATTATTTTGTTTTGATAACATGGTTGCACTTACAGGTTCTCATTGGATCCTCTGCATATTTTCATTGTTTAATAATAATAACAATATTCGGGGTTGACATCAATTCCGGGTGTTGCCGTTCAAAATAATAATAATAATAACAATAATAATAATAATCAATCATCCAATGGATTAGTATTTAATTCATCGGTAAACTTTGATACAATAAATAAATAAATAAATAAATCCAATAGTCAATTTGTAGTTAACGTATCGTTATCTTCCTTCCAACACACATGACATTCAAATTACATAAAAATATATTATTTTTTAAATAAATTTAAATCGTTTCTTTTAATTAAATATCAACTATGGTGAATCTAAGCTGGCACGCATATTAGTGTCGACAAAGTGTTTAAATACTAGAATTCTATCTGCATGATGCACGGAAATAGAAAGTTTTCAAAATTTTAAAAATTTAAATTCAAGTTTTAATCACAACTTTGAATTCTAAAAATATATTTCAAGCTTTTTATCAAAACAAGGGGACAGGGATGGCGTCAAATCGGTTTTGCCAACCGCCAACTTAAGCCTAGGAAAATGTTAAATACAGTTCTAAGGGATGTAGTTAACGTACATAAAAAAATGTATCTTTCATATCAAAAGCCTATCCCCTGAATTTTATAGTAAGAATACAACTATTTTATGCACGTTAACTAAAACCCCTAACAAGACCCTTAAGCCTTCGATTTACGGAGTGGTGTAATATAGAGATTTGTTTGGTTGCTCTTTTAAGTAAATAATTATGGCTTACTTTCTAGTATGTTAATTAGAATATTTAAATATAGATAGCAGTTAGGTGAAGGTATGATGGTAATTTTTTTGTAATTAAAATTTTGAAATTTAAAACTATGGCAATATGCTTTATAAGTATGTAGATTTTTTTTCCCTAGAATCAAACTAACTAATAAACTGAAAACTACACTACCATTTGACAAATAAATGTATAAAACTTATGCGATTTCACACATAAAAAAATTAATTAATGATCATATTCGACTACAAGTTAGTCGAAAATGATGAGTTGGTCTATTGGCTTGGCATCCCTTTTGTGACTGAGAGGTCCCAAGTTCGATCCCCACCTAGGCCAACTTTGAGATAAAGTAAGTCCCTCCATGAGGGCTTGGATTTGGGAAGACCCAGGTTCAATTCTGAGGGGGCAGGATTTACCCCTATTAATTGTCGTGCCTTCGGGTGGATTAATTTTCTGCTTCGAGAGAGCTCTCTAGCGCGGACCCGGTTAAGACAACGTATGCTAGACCTCTCGCTGTCAAATCGCGACACGAAGATTAGACAAAATTTACCTTTTAAAAAAAATATTCGACTACAAATTGGGTGCCTTTAGGAGTTTAGGACATACAAGAGCATACGACAAAGTGACTGACAGATTTAACTGTCAATGGGTGGCCCATTGGGCCTTTGCCTTTAGGAGATTCTATCTGGATTCGAGTTTTACTTCTCATATTTATGGGGTGGATTAATAGGAGGTTTTCCGGAAATCATGAATTTCATTAGAAGCAAAAATGATATACATGAAATCAAAAGTTTTTCTTATGATTAAGTTTGGATGATGAAATTTATAAGTGTCAAAGTTTTTCCCATGATATTCCATATTTTATACTCCAAATTGCTTTTCTTCTAATTAGTTAACCAAACATCTAAAGGAGTCTAATAACATATGTTTGAATACCTTGAAAAGCCAGTAAAATAATAGAAAATAAATGCATATGTTGTCATGAGAATGAAAACCATATCGTACAACAAAGACTTGTGACTTTTTGATACTTATGGACATTTAAAAATTAGATTGTGATGAATTTAGCAAATGTTCCTACAGTGATAATTTCAAACATTAGCCAAATATTGATTACCTTATAATATGAACCATCACATAAATATATAAGATCATTACAACTCCTTAAACAGTTGCAAAAATTGTAGTTAGATTAATGGTCCTAAGTATAACCAATCAAGCCAAGTTTCAATCAGACAATTACATTCGCATGCCAATTTTATTTTTATATAAAGAAACTCATTATTAAATGTGAAACCAAATGGATTTAGAAAACCACTGAACTCCGAAAATACATAGTTTTTCCTCCATGATCCAGTCGTCATATTGTTATTATTCGTCACCGAAACCTACCTCCGACTCACCATCTCTAGCGTGATACATCAATTAAACAAAGCTTTCCAGCCATAAAGCTCAAAACAATTGAGCAGTTTTGAATAGAATCTCGTATGTCATACGGAAGAGATGTCTCTGAAAAAGACTCTGCACCAAAATCAAATGCCAGAATTGTTTGTGGCTTCCTGTGCTCACCAAGATCACCAAGCCAATGAACATGATCATGATGTCCATGTACACGTACTTCATCGTCATCATAAATCCTGGTAACATTTGATGGAAACTTTCCTGTGATTAATTTCCATGAACCCTTTTTCATACTATAAACCTCCACTTGCAAACACTGTTGGGGTGTTAATATATAGAGATAGAGATGTTTTATTATCTTTTCAGTCAAGAAAAATATTAAACGAAATCTTTATAGAATTTTAAGGGATATATTTTAGTTAGAGATAAAGTTATTAACTTGGTTGCTGGTACAAATGCTGTACCAGAATATATTTACTACTAACCTGGTTACTCAACAGGTAAATTACAAAAAGTGCTTCAAGATCACTCAGTGAATAACGTTGTTCCAAATGTTGAGAATAGCAACTTGTTAACTGCCTCTGAATATATTTGAGAACATCTAACCAATGCAAACCATTCTCGTTGTTGCATGCTCCTGTAACGCAGGATTCCAAGATGGATCCCGCACAAATTAAGATATGCATATACGTGAGTTTTCCAAGGAAACCAAAAGACAACGAACTTAACAATGTCAGTGTACACCAAAAGACAACAAACTTAATATATCATGAGGATATTAGTTCAGTGGACATTAGTTCAAACTTTTTCCAAATTCCCCATCATACCTAATTGGGAATGCATCAAAAAGGAGGACATTTGTTCTCTTGAGGAGTTGCAATTGTGCTTGTGATACTTCTAGTTTGGCCAATATTGAAAAGAAAGCAAGTAGTGGAATACAAAATGGAATGTGTATTGGCAACCGAATTAGCCGTATAAATCTGCGTATGTACTGAAACTTTACTTCACTTAGCAAGTAGTACGTGAAGAAATACAAAAACAATGGGCATCTAGCTCCATTTAAGTGCATACACTTTGCTATAAAATCTGCAATAATGCCTGAATGAAAATGTTCGTTTTTTCTTTATAGCGGCTCCTACCTTTTCTTTTTTTTTTTCTCTCAGAAGTGAAAAATATATTAAAATCAATTAATCAACTTACAAAAACAACTACTTATCAGTCTTTGGACAGGGCCCAAAAGAGCTAATCAAGTAGTGCAGCTCGAGCTAAGGATTTGGTCAATTATCCCATCCTATCTACACTAAAGAGATTATTGAATAACAGTAAATGAAGCGTAAAGTCAAATACGCAGATTTATGTCAACACGTAAAAGACAAAGCTGCTGCTAAACTCAATTATTTTCATTCAGGCATTAGGGCACACGGAGTGGACAAAAGAAATTTATCAACCCTCCCAAATTCTGTCAAGTCATTCCAACCCTTCAGCCCTCCCAACCTAATTCACTGGCGCTCATTAAATTCTCAGTCCTCCCAAATTTTTTATTTTTTTCCCCTGAACTATTAAACTAAACAACTTATACCTAAAACATATATATATATATATATATATATAAAATAATAATAGAGTATATTTACTCAATATCACACACACCACACTCATTTTTCTAGACCTTTCTTCTTTCTTTCTCTCTCGATCGATCAACAAAAACATAAAAGTATCTGTATCTATCTATATCTATATATAAAATACAAATTCCACTGATTGACTGATCAATCACAATCGGTTATTCGATCATTTTCTCCGGCGGCCATGGTCGGTGAAGAAGAAATCGATGAAGGGAAGAGGGTGAGGTGAGGTGGGTTTTTTCCGGTGGGTTTTTTCCGGTTGAGATCGAAGGGAAGAGGGTGAGGTGGGTTTTTTCCGGTTGAGATCGAGGTGGGTTTTCTCCGGCGGAATGGATGGAGGCGATCAACAGCAACATGAAAGAACCATTATTTCCATCAGAACGGCTATATGACCGTTGATAACCCCCCTCAATTTTCAAAATGGACCGTTAACCCCCCTCCTTTGATTTTATGCCCACCGGGTTTATAAACCGCTAGCCATAAAATTTTCGCATAAAATGGGGGTCGGCGCCGGTGTAGCCGGCGGCTTCACCCATAAATTTCTCCAAACCGCCGACGACTCCTAGTCCCCTAAGAGGTATGAAAAATCCATAATGTTTCATTCCCACATTTGAATTCCAAAGTTCTTAAAAGAGACTCTTTGTATCATTTTCCCCTATCTTTATTTCCAAAATACCATCATCCAAATACAACCTAAATGTCATTCCGTTGGGCCCAGTGGCATTTTGGTCCAAACAAACCCATTCGACAGATTTTATCTCTACCACTATGAAAGGAGCCTGCAACAAATGATTTTCGTCCCCGTCTAGAGTATAACAGTTGAAAAATGATGGAAGCTTTATAAGAGAAAGTCTTGTGTTCATTAGCATACAAATGATATAAGGGCTTTATTATACATATGATTGATCAGATGTTTATTATATGCATCATTGTATCAACATGTATTTGGTTCATCAAGCAAGTGATTCTGGGTTAAGATCTTAAGAGAAATATTCTATATATACATTTGTAGGGACTGACTTAAAATGAAATGGGGCCAAACAATCCAGAATTAGGCAGACATATCATATAATGTAGTCCTATTGAGGACAATATACTAATGTTTCTTGTTGCAAACAGCCAATATTTGACATCCAAGTCATTCGGCTATTCCAACATAATATCCCTTTGCTGGTAACATCTAAACATCATGTCATGGTGAGCCCAGCCCAAAATCATACCTCCCACTTTGATCTGTGAGAAAATTCAAACTATTTAAGTGAAACTGAGTAGATTGGTGCAATATTTAATTTCCAACATACGAACAAGTAATGCCAACAATAGTAGCATAGCATTTTACAATGAGAGACATGCAGCATAAAAACAGATGTCAAAGTTCAAATTCCACACCATGTCTCTTTAGCCATGGGACCGATCGGTGAAGAATCAAAATATTTAGCCAAAACGAAATAAGATACAGAATGGATTCTTATGAACAAAAAAATGCCATCTTAAACCAACTTGACTCCATGAATTTTCATTTGTAGCCTGAGGAATCCAAAGTTTCAATCTATAGAACAAGGTACTATAAAACTTGTTCTTTGTCTTAAACAAATAATTATACAACTATTAAAGTGGAGTTCGTAAAATTTTAATCAATTGGTATATAAATAACAGCATAAGGGTGGTGATGGAATCAACATCTTCCGTCAAATTGAACCAACAACACAACTATATGTGAGCCGAAGTCTTCTTCTCCAGCTAAAAAACCGGCTAAATTGATTATGAATCATTAGTATCTCACCATTAATGGTATGAATTTAAGTGAAAAACTTGACATGTTGGCTTGTAGGAGCTCTTGGAAGCAGCCTGCTCGAACTTCTTTGCTGCTGTTTCATTCTCCTCAAGACTCGTCTGAACGAAAAACCGGGCCCACCATGACGCACTCCTCATTTTAGCCTTCACAAATGTACCATTTAAATCATTATTTTTAAAACATATAGAGCTAATTAAATATTCTCAATCCATTTATTTACAAATGGGTTCATTAGGATTGTGTTTTATCTCAAATGGGTAACATGGGTTGGAAGTCACCCGAAGTCTATTTTTTGCTGCCTCCTGAACTGATTAATAATTTTCATCAAAATGCATGCATTTACTTGTATAAAAACAGTATTTTATATGAACAAAAATCGTTAGCGGGTCAAGCCAATCTGGCCCAGCACATTCTGACCCTTGCTTAAAAAAGACCCATCTCAACCGAAAATAGTTACCAACCCACCCGTCCACCCGTCCACCCATCTTGCCACCTCTAATCATAAAGTTCAAGCAGTTGCTTACCGGTCGTCCAAATCTTGATGATTGTGGTAGTTTAGCTTTCGAATTCTTAGGTTTACCTGAATGAACATATTTTGCAGTTAAGTTGGAAGATAATAGGATTATGAAATCACAAACTGAACCTTGATTTATAGTAGCCATTAATAGTAAAATAGCAAGTTACCTGTGAATATAACAAGATTTTGAGCAGAAACTCTTGCCAAATCTGGAAGGGTTTTGTTGAGGTACTTGGGAGATAAATAATCAACTGAGTCAGAGACTATAATTAGAGAAAACGATTTAGCCCTGTATGGCAAAGGGAACTTGATGTCAGCAACACGAACAAGACCCTTGCGCACAAGACTTCTGCAAGCAACATCAGTTTCCTCGATATCATATGGTTCCACACCCCATGCTTCAGTGTCCTTTTCTTTTGTCAACTGAGACACTATTGAGCAAGTATCGGGCCCAACGTGCAATACTTTGTGCATGCTGTCACCATATGTTTTCTTTAAAATAGGTATGGCTGAATGAACATCAAACGTGCAACTAAAGTCCCCTGAAAATGTTCATAGCATTTAAGTTTGACTTGTATTATAAAATGTGTAACTAAACAGCAAAATCCAACACCAAGTCTGGTTATGAAGATTTAATGTGTAATTAACTGATTATTGATTTTAAAAAGAAACTCATTACCTTCGACCTTGCTAAATGCTTTATAGTCCCCAGATCCACCTGTGTTTTTTAAGATAAAGTGCCAAATCAAATATCAAAAACAATACGACTATCAACCGATGGGATCAAAAATCTACTATTAACCAGATTAGTACAAACCTGAACCCCGATAAACATAGCCAATCACAAGGATTGTTCCCTGTATTACAAAAACGAATCGAATTAGGTTTTGTGGAATGTACTAAACATGAAATATGTAGGATTATGAACTTACTAGTAATACAAGAACAACGGATAATAGAGGAGATGCTTGTGATTTCGAATGAAAAATCCCACCTAATGGATTGCCCCCGTTACCAATAAGCCGACGTGTGGCATTTCCCGGCCTTCTTGACATGATTGTATGTGTAAAGTATCAAACGAAAAAGACTCTACAATCTGTCAAAACAGACAAACAAAAATATAAGAAAAACAAAATCAGCGAAAATCTAGCTATTAACACCCATATCCATAAAATCAAGTTTTGATATTTAAGATTCACATTTTGTTATTTTCAGATTCAGATTTGACAAAGCACCTAGTCCTATCAACCTCAAAGGTTTAGTTATATATCATAATGTTGACATAAAGTAAATGATTCTAGTACATTAAAGTTGAAAAACTACTAATCTTACTATAAAAACTCTAAACTTTACATATTGAAGTACATTTTAATTCAATAACTTATAAGCCAAAATGAATCTAAACCAAAGGCCGGGTCTTTAGCCTAGCAGTATTCGAAATGGCCCATGAACCAAGAGATGTCGGTGCTCGAGTCCCATTAGGGGCAATTGCGAGGCGTGTGAATAATTGTCTTTCAAGGATCAAACCTGTCTAAGCCATGAAAGGATAACCTAATCCAATATAACATCACATTTTTACTAATTGTAAATTGTCTTTCTAAAAATAAAAAGTAAAAAATTAGTAGCTGTAAATAATAAAAATATTACTACATCCACCTGATAACAATAAATGGCATTTTCATTCACTAAAAAGGCAAGTTATTTCCTATTTTGACTAGAGAGAGTTGTAAAGCCATAACTAGTACTTTCCCAAAAAGGAAAGACAGAATTCAATTCAGCATGAAAATCTCCATAATTTGTGTCAGATTTATTTTCTTTACAAAAAGATTCAAGATTTTCAATACCCATGAACAGAAATCAACAAAAAGTTCAAAAAAAAGATCACATAAACATATAGATACAGATTTACATATAAATATAACAGAATAATGAAAAACAAGATTGTTGATAAAGTACTAACCTTTTTTATAAAATGATGAATATGGTTAATGGGAAAGTGTCATGGGGTTGGATCTAAAATAATGTTATGGATCTTGGATCTGTGTATATATATAGGAAAATGAGTTGTTTGTATAAAACTTGATGTGTTGAAAATGAAGGTAAAATAGTGGTATAAAGAAAGAAAGGCAGAATAGTGACAGAATTGAAGAGACTAGAGAGCAAGTTGTGGGAAATCTCATGGTTCGTGGGCCATCTTTAAAATGATTTGGATCTTGTTTTCCTTGTCGGTATACGATTCGTTTTTAACTGTTAACACTTTTTCTTCTTTGTTTTTTTCTTCTTTTTTATAATGACATATGAGAAAGGCAAGGAAAATGCATGACGGAACTAGAGGTGGGTAAAAACTAGGTTTGACCCAATCCGACTCGAACTTGAAACTCGAATCCAAACCGGTTTTTGGTCAACGGGATTAAAATCGGGTTTGATCCAACCCGAACCGGTTTGAACCCGGTTTTTGGTCAAACGTTGACCCTTTTTTACCGGTTTTTTTTTTGCCAAAAACCAAACCCGACTGGATGTGAACCCGGTCTCTACCCGGCCAAAAAACCCGAAAACTCAAACCGGTTTTGGTTAAACACTGGTTTGACCGGGTTGAAAACCGGTTTTTTGAACCCGGTTTTTCAAAAATCGGTTTTTTTGGGCATGCCTAAACTGAACTATTATTGATATATTAAGGTGAAGGGTGTGTTCGTTTCTTTTTATGCAGTTCCTCAATTTGTTCTTATCGGCACAGCCGTTTCTTCACTCCCTTGAAATCGGCACTTTTTGGTTTCAGCCTCTTCCACCCAATCGGCCCCATGCAACCGATGCTTTAGATCATTGAGAGCGTGCAAAGTTACCGTTTTTTTAAAATAATTTTCACATTTTAACCTTCTCAATTTTACATCTATTTTCCCCTTTCCTACTCCTTTAAATTCAAACACATTTTTTTTCACATTTATCGTTCAACACTTTCTTTCTTTCATCACTTATTTTCACATTTCTCATTCAACAATGGATCTAAACAAAAAAACATCCAGAAAAAACCGAAAGCTTCACACACCACCATCTCAACAACCATTCCGTCCCCCGCAACCTATCCAACAAACTCAAGGTGTAGAGTCTTCATCATACAACGAGCCACAATACTTCAATGACCTTTTTTATCAACAACAACATACAGTGAAAGAATTCCCCTTGGAAGTCTCACCGGGTCACTTCTGACTACCTAGAGACCCAAATGTGGAAATTGTTGAAGATGACGACGATGTACAAGTTGATGAAGACGACGCCTTTGACAATGTGCGAGATAAAGAGAGTGAAGACGAGGTGGCCACGCAAAATGATCGAGTTGTTGGTCTAAGAAAACAAAAAACAAAAGCGCCACCAATCAATTGGAGTCCCAAGGATGAAGAGATGTTGGCGAAATCTTGCTTTCACATCTTTATGGATCCTAACACTGGTGATCAACAAAAGCATGCATCATTTTGGGGTAGGATCATTGCACATTACAATAGCCTTAAAAATCATTCGTAAACATCAAGTCAACACAAAGTGGAAGAAATTGCAAGCCGCGATAAAAGATTTTAGCGGCATTTATGCAAACATGGTTTGTTTGTTTTTTTTTCCCAATTTGTTTTTTTAACAATACGTATTTTGATCGATTTCTTTTTCTTTTCTTTCAAAAGTATATTTTTGTTTTTTTAATTTGGGCTAGCGGTTAAGATGATGCTTATTGTTGTTTTATTATTGTTGTTTTTAATTTAGTTGTATTGTATTTTTAGTTTTAATGAACTTTGTAGTTTTTTCTTAAAATGAATGGGTGAATGTCAAAAAATTAGTTGAATTAATTTGACCAAAATTGGTAATCACACCCTTGAAATTGGCACAATTTTTTTTTTGTTGCTAAATTTGATTTGCATCTTAAAGGCCACATGTCAAGTGTTCATTGGTTAAAAGTTTTTACCAAAATGTGTCAATTTGACAACCGCACCTTTTTCTTTTTTATCCACCGAATACATTATAGCTAAAAGGACATGAGTATAATTTGAATTTCCAACATTCGTTTTTAACTTTTTATATTGCATATATAAATCCTACCATTACCAAAAAATATTTGGTGCATAGGGAATTGTTAATGAAATATATGAAATGAAAGTTGTTTGTGTATGTTTATTTATTTTATTAATTAATGAACATGAGCATGAATATTGTTCAGATTAATTCATTTATTTACGCTAGTGAATATTATAATGTGTTCATTAGGATTTGTTTAGATTGATTTATATATTATGCTTTTAGTGTTCAGGATATTTGATTAGGACTTTAACTAGACCTCACTTTTTATTAGACTAGATTATGTCCCGTGTAAACACACAAGACACCTTTTAGCCACATTTTAAATTTGAAACTTAAAATTAAATAAAATTTATAACGACTATTAGTTGGTTAGTATGTTAACCTAAC
>JAOEHQ010047065.1:0-11084 GCA_025447715.1 Asclepias incarnata
TTGGAAGCTTACGCTAAAAGGTACACGTTTCTTTCTTTGGTTAATTAATTAATTGCATAGTTTATCTTCCGCTGCGTACTCGTGATTGTTATTTGATAATATGATTGTAAAACCCAACAAAAATATCATCACAACACGTTGAATTTAATTAGGGGTCAGCTATTTAATTAGATACCGTGTTTTGGCGTAGATTAAGGGGTGGTAGCCGTTTGGGTAACTCAAAAGAGGTCCAAAGTTCAAGCCCCGTTAACTTTAAAAAAAAAATGATGATGATCATCTCAAGTTGAAAAACAAATATTTTGTGTGATCTGCTCAGCTCACCCTCAAAAATGATTTCAAAGTCGGGTCTCTCTTTCAATGAGGTATCACTCCCCGAAGATCTCGTCTGCATCCAAAACCAAGTGACCACCGTGTCGTTGACCGGGCCGAGGGTTACCAAGAATTCAGTCCAAACATTAACACCAGGCTACAACTGTAGCTCTGATATCACTTATTGGGATCATTTTTAGTCTAACTCATCAAACACAATATAATTAAGTTGAAGGGATTCCACTCTAAAACAGTAAAACTATATAGTGACAAAGACAACTTATATACACGCTTAAAGTATTCAACTTTAATATTTACACTTGTACGCTGCAGCTGAGTCAAGCTACTTCTTTCTATGTTTATCGAGTCAAACTTTATCGACCTTTCAGTTTAACCTTGTCTAATCAAGCATGGTTGTTATTTGTTAATGAATATTTTCAAGTTATTGAGCTCCGAAGGTTGTACAAACTAGAATTGAGTTTGAGGTTACCATAAGTTAATTACTCAAGTTGAGCTCAAGCATTGTCGACCTCATTTAGGCTCATTTCTCTATTATTCCAACCACCAAGTCATCTTCATTCATCCCTAAACAAAACACTATACAACCGCCTTAATGAAGTAGTTAAATTAATTATGCATCATGTTTGTTTTTTTTCAACCGTAAATTTGGGTTCAGCGTAAATTTGGGTTCAGCGGCATTGCCTATTCATATTCTGAAAAATGTTTTGTTACTTAAAAAAAAATAGCTTCTATGATACATTATTGTTACTAGGCTACCAACTAATTTTCACATACATATATGTCGATTAACTCATAAACTTGCCCTCTGAGCCATAAATTTTCTATGCATACAAAGAAGCCCCTTTTTATCTCTTATTTACAATATAGTTGTGTTTCATGTTGTGAGGTACCTTCTTTTTTTTTTTTTGACATATGTTATATGTCACACTTATTAAACAAAGAAGACACCGTCATAAAGGAATGGAATTTTAGCTTTTTAACCAATCGAACATATAGGATGAACATACGTCACAACCTGACATATTTGTACATAAATTAAAAAAGTTATGCATAATTGGGATTGGGAAATATATATATATATAATGGTTAGGTATGTGTTTTTAAAAGGAAGGCGTTTAAAGCGGTAATTTTTGTAACGGCATGGTGTTTGTGGAAGGCTAGAAATAAGAAGGTTTTCGAGCAATCGAATGTTGATAGTGTGTCGATCTTCAGTGAGGCAAAGACCACCGGATTCTTGTGGTATAAGAGTAGATTGAAAAATGATAGTATTAATTGAGAGGAATGGAACTCTTTTAATATAATGTAATCGTTGTAAGTTGTAACGATTGATCTTCTCTGCAATTCAGAGAAGTTGTGTGAATATATATGAAACATACTTTTTTATTTAAAAAAGGTATGTGTTTAAATGATTGTAAATTTGGACAAAATCATGATCTGGAAATTCAACTTTCATTGTTACTAGGATTTTAATTTAATGGTTATCTAGAATTTTAAATGAATCATAATTTAATGGTTATCTAGAATTTAATGGCAAAGTTGTGTGCCATGAGAATAGAGAAATTGACCACAGGACCACAATATGTTATATAAAACTTTTTGCCTAAAAATTCTATGTCAACAAGTTATAGACGATGATTTCGTCTAACACGACACAAAATGACAAGACATCCCATATAACAATCCAATAAATATTACAATCTCTATTACCCTTTTTTTTTCTTTTTTTTTTTTAAATTTCCCGGTAAATATTATATTATAAATAAATGACTTAAATGAGCACGAGGAGTCATCACAAGTATTAGGAACGATCTCTCAAAACACTATTTCAAATTACCAAAATACATTCAAATTCCTTTAAGGTTGCCACAATATTGGCTATAATATTATAAAGTTTGGACTATGGAATTCTAGCCAAGAATAGATTTGCTTGGTTGTAGCGTTTGAATATGCTTAATGATTGTGTCTTAGCTTGTAGAAAGAGGTATATTGTTCTTGACGTTTGTTTGGGTACCACCGACCCACCCTTTGTGTCAAATGGTGATAATATTTTGAAGTAAAATGGTTATGAATTTGGTTGTATATTTAAGAAACATAGTCGTGGCTAATTGGAAATGTTTGGCATTTAAAAAAATATGTTACTAAGTTTATAAACTGATTTTTTTAAGGTTCATAAGTTGTAAGTTAAGTTTTGAGTTGAAAATGATAAGCAAAATGTTTGATCGGGTCTAGTAAGGAGGATCCGTGCTTGAGTCCGTACTCTTTTGTTCGTTTTAAGAATTGTTTTACATATGATTAACTCGTATATGCATGTATTTATACGAGTACATGCATAAATGAAAGTTAATGAGTTTAAACAAGTCATAAGTAATTTGGTTTGAATTATGACATGTAAATGTTTCGTAAAATTGAAAATAAAAAATGATAGGTGTTACATCAACCTAAATCCAACCTATTTAAGAATCGTGTCTTATATTTGAACTCAAACCTAACCTACTTAATAAAAAAGTTAGTCATGTCGGCCTATTTAACTCATGTTAAATCAAAACCTACATGATAAAAATTACAAGTTGATATTTTTAACTTTTTTAATTCACATAAGTAATATGACCTAATTTGGCTAATTATAATCAAACATAAACTACTTTGAAAATAAAAATTTAATATTAACATATTAACATATGAAATCATAAAATAGTTTCAAAATTTTCAACTAAACATTAAAAATTTTCTATTTATAGTTTATAACAGGCTGACGGTATGTAAATGAGTTGCCAAAGTTCAACCCAAATCCAACCGATATATTAAACGTGTAAATCGTGTTGACCCAGTCTAAATCCATGTTGCATCAATCCAAACCTATTTATTTTATTTGAGTGTGTTGTGTTTTATATTGGAATGAAGATCCTTTCAAATAATTTGACCTATCAAATTCATATCATGAGATAATAAAAACTAATAAAATAAAAAACCGGATCTATCGTAAACCCCACATATTTTTACACTAATAAAAATAACAAAGTTGTTTATTAATTTGAGTATTTTGTGTCAAGTCTGTCATCCACTCATCCCTAATCAAAATGAAATCATCATCAAGAGTATCCCAAACAAAATAAACCCACTGTATAACTGTATATGACCTGTAAAGCTATATAGTATATACACAACACGCTATTTCCATTTCCATATTTCCATACAACACACACACACACACACAAATCACCATCATCTCTCCGACCAAAATTCCTTACACAAACTAAAAACACACACATACTCTGTCTTACAATGCCACACCGCCGCCACTTCCTCCTTCTCCTCTACCTCCTCTTCACGACCGTCGTCACCGCTGATGACGCCGCCGTCATGTCCGCTCTCGCCACCGCCTTCTCACCAACCCCATCATCATGGGCATCAACGACCGAGTATTGCAAATGGGAAGGCATAACTTGCGACAACTCAAACCGTGTCACAATAATAAACCTCTCATCAAAATCTTTATCAGGAACATTACCTCCAGACATTAACAAACTAACCCAACTCAAAAGCTTAACTCTCCAACGTAACTCATTGTCGGGTCCTTTGCCGGTTTTATCGGACCTTAATCTACTCGAAACACTCATCCTAGATTCCAACAACTTTACCTTAATCCCACCAAACTTTTTCACTGGGCTAAACAGTTTACAAACTTTTAGTATCTCAGACAATGGTGATCTGTCACCTTGGGTGATTCCTGATGACATAACACTAGCTACTAATTTACAAAGTTTTCTTGCTAGTAACTCGAAAATAACCGGGTTTATTCCGGATGTTTTTGATAAGTTGTTAAACTTACAGAATCTTAGATTGTCTTATAACAATTTGACAGGGAGTTTGCCTAGGACTTTTGGGGGGTCAATGATTCAGAATTTGTGGGTGAATAATCAGGTACAGGGGCTTTCAGGCGGACTCGATGTTATTTCGAGTATGAGCCAAGCGAGTCAGCTTTGGTTGCAGGCAAACTCGTTCAATGGTGGTATTCCTGATCTTAGTAATTGTACTATTTTGTTTGATTTGCAGTTAAGGGATAATTTGTTAACCGGGTTAGTTCCTGATTCTTTAATGAGTTTGCCTAAGTTAGCTAATGTTACATTGCAAAATAATAAGTTACAAGGTCCTTTGCCCGTGTTTAAGGAAGGCGTCATTGTAGAGTTAGGGATTGGAACTAATAGTTTTTGTTTAGATAAGCCTGGCCCTTGTGATCCTCAAGTGACGGCCTTGCTTGAGGTTGCGCGAGATATTGGGTATCCAATGTCGTTAGCGCAATCTTGGCAAGGGAACGATGCTTGCCATAGCTGGAATTATATTAGTTGTGATTCTTCTGGGAAGAATGTTACTAGTGTGAGCTTTGGCAAGCAGAAGTTTTCTGGTACTATTTCCCCTGCTTTTGCGAATTTGACTTCGTTAAGGACTTTGTCATTGAATGATAATAATTTTGTTGGTGTGATACCGGAGGAACTGACTACTTTACCAAATCTTGTAACGTTTGATGTGTCGAATAATAATCTTTCGGGTAAGGTACCGGTTTTTCCACCAAGGGTGAAGTTTACGAATACGGGTAATGCTTTGTTAGGTCAAGATGTGCCTAGTGGGCCATCTGGATCGGGGACGGGTTCTGGTAACGCAGGTGGGGTTTCCTCTGGGTCTAAAAAGGGTTCGGGATCAGCTGGTATGGCAGTTGGTATTGTGATTGGTGTTGTGGTTTTTGTTGTGATTCTGTTGTTTGTGTGTTATAAGTGTTATTATGTCAAGAGAAGAAACCAGAAGGATGTTAAAGTTAAAGATCCTGAAAATGGTAAGGAAATTGTTAAAGCTAGTGTGATGGGCGGGAGTTCAAATGCTCATAGAGTTAGTGAATTGCAGAGTCAAAGCAGTGGTGACCATACCGAAATGTCTGTTTTTGAAGGCGGTAATGTTAATATTTCTATTGATATTCTTCGAGAAGTGACCAATAACTTCAGTGACGAAAACATTTTGGGGAGAGGTGGATTCGGGATTGTTTACAAAGGGGAATTACATGACGGGACTAAGATAGCTGTTAAAAGAATGGAATCGGGCATTATGGGGACTAAAGGGCTGAAAGAATTTCAAGCTGAGATTGCAGTACTGACTAAAGTTAGGCATAGGCATCTTGTGGCTCTTCTTGGATACTGTATTAACGGGAACGAGAGGCTGTTGGTATATGAGTACATGCCACAAGGAACTTTAAGTCAACATTTGTTCGAAGTCAAGGAACATGGAAGCAATCCTCTTAGTTGGAAACAACGACTTTCCATAGCTCTGGATGTTGGAAGGGGTGTCGAGTATTTACACAGTTTAGCACAACAAAGCTTCATTCATAGAGATTTAAAGCCATCTAATATTCTTCTTGGTGATGATATGCGAGCCAAAGTGGCTGATTTTGGTTTGGTGAAAAATGCACCTGATGGAAAGTATTCTCTTGAGACACGATTGGCTGGAACTTTCGGTTATCTTGCACCTGAATATGCTGGTGAGTACTTTAAGCTTTGTGTTTAATTTTCGAGTATATTATGGTTTTTCACTCCTGACATAAGCATTTTAGTTCATTCATGATATATATTTTGATCAGCGTATAGTTGGCTTTTAATGTTTAGATTAATACATTCTGCTCTAGTTAGCCCTTGTCCGTTGATGGTTATAACAAAACTTGTTACTTAATTCCTGATTATTCAGAATCACATAAACACTTTTTAAAAGAACATCCAAACATCTCCTTAGTAAGTTTGTGTGAGCTAAACTTGAGTTTTGCTTGATGTCAACAGCTACTGGGAGAGTAACTACAAAGGTGGACGTTTATGCATTTGGAGTGGTGCTAATGGAATTGATAGCGGGTAGAAGAGCCCTGGAAGAGGCTATGCCAGATGATAAAAGTCACCTGGTGACATGGTTTCGTAGGGTCCTTATCTCCAAAGAAAACATAGTAAAAGCCATGGACCAAACTCTCTACACTGATGATGAAGAAACACTTGAAAGCATTTGCAAAGTGGCTGAGCTAGCAGGCCACTGCACTGCACGGGAACCATACCAAAGACCTGACATGGGTCACGCAGTTAATGTATTAGGCCCACTTGTTCAGCAATGGAAACCTTCACGACCTGAAGAAGAAGATGGTTATGGCATTGACCTTCATATGAGCCTTCCTCAAGTCCTTCAAAGATGGCAAGCAGATGAAGGCACTTCAAGAATGTTCAATGACTCCTTTGGACAAACTCAGTCAAGTATTCCATCTAAACCCTCTGGACTAGCAGACACTTTCCAGTCGATGGATGCCCGATAGCCAAAAGGTCAACTTTTGTAAAGGAAAGATGAAACGCGTACAGGTCCTTTCCCATTTCGATTTATTCATTTTTTGGCATTAGGGCTTGAGGCACTATAACTACAAGTAATGTTCTTTTCTTTGTTTTTTGGGTGGAATTCTTTAAATCTTTTTATTCTTTAAAGTAGTCACATTTGTAATCCTCACACAAGGTTCCTTGAATTTTTCTTCATTTGTTATTCTTGATATATACATTCGTATAGTAAAACGTTAATAACTGTCAATGCCAACCTATCCAAACGTTCTTTTTCCCTCCGTGCTGTGTACATTCAAGGGCAAATTTAGACAATTCCTATATGTAAATGCATATTGATTTTGTTTTTCATTCATATGTTAATCTCGATAGGGATATTCCTATAGTAAAACGTTAAGGTGTCCTAGTAGTCAAGACGTACTAACTCCTCACAAGAGGTCTCAGGTTCGAAACGTCCCTAGGTAACAATCTTGAGGGTGGCTTGGGTAATACCCAGGGATACCTCAGCTAGACCGCATTGAAAACTTGCTCCGTTTATCCATTTAAGTTATGTACGTTCAAGGGTAAACTTAACAAATCTGATTTGTATATTGAATTTTGTTTTCTTCCAGTTTGGATTTGAGATTGTGGGGCTAATTGTAAGCTGGCAATAGAGTGTATGGAAGTTTCTGTGTGAATATATATTTGGTGGGTTATGTCTTATGAGGGAATAAAAACATGACATCTCAGTTGTCAATTTAATAAAGTGTTGGGCTTATTTTATTGTTAAGTGAAGGAAAAGGCAAAGATTGCACATGGGTAGTTTGTATATTATGTGTATGTTCTGTTTAATATAATTGTAATATGGCAGCTCTCTTCATCATTGAATAACGACTTTACTAAATAGATGTATGTATCGGTTTAGGCTGTGAATTCGACTCTTTCCAGCTATCATTATGGTTTTAATATATGACACATTTCACATGGATACAACGAGGAAAATTATATTCCTCTTATAAGTCTCGTTTTAGAGTCGTGCGCTTTTAATATCTTTCATCATGGTTGTACGTTATTTTTTTATTTTTTCATATTTATCTTTGATTATACCACATGTATCGAAATGTTTGGTCTATTATTTTGGCTCCCTTTTTACGTCTTCTAACAATAATTTTCCTTTCTTTCATTAATCATAATTAAATGAAAACCTCATTATATAGGTACTCGATTACTTATTTTTTCATTTCGACATCATCTTTTGTTATTTCATCCCTACCCCACTACATCCCATCTTGTTAGGCCGTGTGTAGTAATAAGTCAGACGCCACTTCCGGCGCCAAATTTATCACGACGCCAATACAACCAATGCGTCTACATGCAAGCGTCGGTATCATTGTTCTTGTTTAGGACACACACGACGCAAAAATTGGTGGGGCTTCATTTCCTTTTTTGTTACTTTTGTTGGCGTGAGGAATAAAAAGAATAGGGTGAAGAATAGGATTTAGTACGAGGGGGTGTTCTTAGGGGTGTTCTAAGAGAGAAAAAACTGATGTGGCTGTAAGAATAGGGTGTTCTTGTTTCAACTACTACGGAAGGCCTTATAGCTTCTTCAAGAACCCAACAACATAAACATCATCATCATCACCACCACAATTCCAAATCTGAAAAATAAGATTCATAAACCAAAAAAACTCTAAAAATTTAACAAAAGAAAAAAAAAATAACAAGAAGAAAGTAGAGGTTGAGGATGAGAGAATTTTGTGTGTATGTATAAATTGTTTGGTGTCATGTCACCACTCAAACTACCATTGTAAGTTTGCTACCTACAATATAGAAAATCAATAGTCAAATTAGGGATGAGCATAATTTCGTAAATCTCGATCCCGTCCTGAAATCGTCTCGAATTTCTGATTCTCGATACCGGAAAGTGGTACCAAATTCCAAGTGGGGACCGGAACCGCTACCCACTTTTGTTTGTTCCCGGCATTGGTACCATCGGTACTAGGACATGGTACCAGAAAGTGGTACCGAATTCCAAATGAGACCGAAAGCAGTATCATGTTTTGATTATTTCCGGGACCAGTACCGAGACGGGTACGGGACTGTACCAGACCACGCCCATCCCTAATTCATATACCTACAATAGAGATTTATTTATTTTTGGTACACAATAGATATCGCGTAAAGTTAAAAGACATTTTCAGACACAAACCCATGATAAAATAAGTCCGATATTACTCTGACTCACGGATATGTATATTAAAGCTTGACCATCCATCACTCTACACAATATAAACACACATATAGGATTGAAAAGGATCGACCAAAATCTGAGTTATATGTTTATGGAATCAAACACCACTCGTTGTTTTGGACTTCTATTTATAACTCAATTTCAATAAAAGTTCAACTTGTTTGTGCATGACATGAGAAATCCTACATTTTGATATGATTACTTATTACTATGAAAAATATATAATAATACAATAATACAATAATAGTTGATATTTCAAATTTGGCGATTCAGAAACGAGGTAACGTTTGGTGATCACCAACAAAGAAACGAGTTGCTTTTTGATTCAATAGTTAAAAAAATTTTTATCATTGATACTCGTTTAGAAATAAAATACTCTAGTATGTCTTGAACCGAGTGGATGAAAACTCCACTTCATTTGATGTAACAGTTTTTGTATTCGGTATTTCGGTTGATTTTTTTTCAACCGTATTGTTGATATAATAAAGCAGTGATTTAAAAAAAATGATATTTCAAATTTGATTGATGAATTATTGGATTCCTTATGACAAATATCTCCTATGGGTCAACTGCAATTTAGTTGTTCACCAAACCAATCAGACCATGTGATCACAACAAACGTAGCAAGCAATTCACTGGAATTTAGATCGATAAATTATAATTTATATGGATAAATTAATATAATCATATTCTCATCTCCAGATGATTGTAGTGATTAAGTCGTATCATTATTAATACATTCTATAATGGACACGTAAATGTATTTTCTTTCTCTTTTTATATTTATTAGATTTTAATCACGTATTAAAATATTTAGAATTGTTTTAATTATAGTGATAATAATCATTTAATTTTAAAACTCTCTACCTTTAATCAACTACAATATCTTATATCTTAATATTTAAATAAAAATGTGTGTATCCATATTATATTAAATCTTATTAGAACTTATATAAATTAAATTTAATAAATTGTAGATATTTTTTATATAAGAAAGTCTATTTTTAGATAAGTTTAGCTTAAATTAAATTTAATAAGTTGTAAATTTCTTATATAGGAAGGTAAAACTTTTGGAAAGTAAATTGGGCTTAATTTAAATTTAATAAATTATAAAGATTTTTTATATAAAAAAAATACGTTTTAAGTAAAATGGTTAACGAAGCTTCTGATTGGTTAATTGAAAAATTAAGCATTATTATTTGTCAATTGAATTTTAAAACAACCATCTTTTATTAATACTATATTTTTAACTTTGTCACATATTTCAATCTTTATATTTAGTATCCGAGCCATGGTTTTGACATGAACATGTATTATTGGTTATCATACCTCTATAACTCACCTGTTTTGGCACATATAGCTTTTATTGATACCCTTTAGTTGTTAATGCTAAGTGGCTTTTTAGAGACAATTGGATAAACACGTCTTAAACTTACCTTATTTTATTATCGTATATATCAAACTTTTAAAACATCTATGACAAATAATAATAAACTTTCAATTCCTTATATCATATGTAACTAATCACATCTTCTTCCACTAACAATTGTTTATTTTGCTAACGTGACAACTGTATAAGATATCACATCATATAATACATCATCGAAACCAATGTCACATCGGCATAGTTATAAGATGTGACATACCTACAATAGCAAACCTGAAAGCTTGATGGTAAAAACATCACAAGTCTAAATGTCTAATACATTTTCAGACACACTAATTTTTTTTTTCTATTGTGATTGTACTATCAGTTTAAACAACTAGGTAATTTATATAGATATATCCAGTTATCCACATTACCACATGCAAACAAGATTTCTACCAAAGTATTTCAACCAAAATTACATAACTCGAATAAACTGAGGTGAAACAATGCAAGAAATTGTTAGGGCTTGTGGACAATTAAAATCTGTTTTGGGCTTAGATTTGGAGGATAATTGGGCTCCTTTATAAACGAGAATCTAGACTGATGATTATGTTCTTTTTGTTGGGCTTTTCGGTGTGAGAATTTTCTTTTTGACAAGATTGTTCTTTTTGACAAGACTTTTACACTACTTTTACCTAGAGGTGTCAAAAATAACCGATTAATCGAACCGAACAGATTTGTAACCGATAACCGAACCGGTTATTAACCGAAATAGTAATAACCGGTTATAGGTTAGGATTAACCGTAGGTT
>JAOEHQ010047066.1:0-33209 GCA_025447715.1 Asclepias incarnata
TATTTAACATACCAAATATTAACAAAAGTTAATGGTGGATGAGATGGTCCATACTTCATACCTTGACATGGGGGATGTGGGTTCTAATCTCCGCCCGGCCCCTTTAATCCTTATTTTTTGGTTTTTTTGTTTTTAGAATCTCAAAGTTCTATTTTGCCTTTATTTGTGATTTTTGGTGGTAATCAAATCTACGATGTTGTGTTTGTGGTAAAGTCCATCAAAAAGAAAACAGATACTCCTGACAATGTGCAATCATGATTATTGCGGCCCCGCAACGCGGGCATGAACTTCCTAGTTGATTGTAATTATAAATCAATAAAAAAAAAGAAAAAGAAAGAAGCACATATGTAAAAATAAAAAGGATTTTTTTTTAATGCCAGTCCTAGGGGCTGTTAATAACATGTATAAAAAAGTTGTACCTTTTATATAAAATGTCCACCCCCTAAATTTTATAATAAAAGTACAACAGTTTTATCCACGTTAATGACAATTTATAGATAGATCTGTCCATTTTGATACGAAATCTGTTAACATGACACGACAAGACCTGTTTTTAACAAGTTTCATATCTTAACTGGTCTGGACCTGTTAAGATTCGTGACTTAATGGGTCTAGATCTATTAAGACCTGTTAAGATTATACATATATATATACAATACTAAGAATTGATATTATGATTTGATATATGATTTGTATCACTTAAGATATCTATGAACATTTGTAATGTTAAGGATTATTATCGTTAAGGATTTTTTTAATTATTAGTCAAGACTTCTATAAGATACATGTTAACAAGTTTCTTAATAGGTCTTAACAGGTGCACCTGTTAATTTTCGTGTCGTGTTCGTGTTTGGATAAAATGACACTATTAGTTAACAGATCGTGTTCGTATTTGACCTTAATAAGTTTGTGTCTTAACAAGTTTCGTGTAACCTGTTACGTTATCTCTACCTATAACGCTGTCATTAGCAAAAACTCAAATAAAAAATACATGAGCATTTGCTTTTAACCCATTAGTTTAAACGGGCACCCACATCCGTCCCAAGTTTCCATACCCTTATCGAGACCTAAGAAGAAGCTACTAGAAGTTCTTCATATTCCCCTGATCTCGTTCTTTCTAGAAACCGCGAGTACTTCTTCTTCGCCCATTATATAAACCACCATCAAAATATCTTTCTTTCATTCACAATCAAATTTATAATTCGAAGAATTCTCTATCGCTTTCAAAATTTCTAATAATTACAAACAATCGTAATGGATATCAGCTTGATGGGATTCGACATTCCTTTCTTCCTACACAATCTTCATAACATCCTCGACGCTTCCAATGACACCAACCACACCAAATCATCATCATCAAACAACAATACCAATGTCGGGGAACCTGGTCGGGCTTATGTCCGAGACGCAAGAGCAATGGCTGCAACCCCAGCTGATGTGAAGGAGTACCCGAACTCATATGTCTTCATAATCGACATGCCTGGTTTGAAATCTGCGGATATAAATGTTCAGGTTGAAGATGAGAATGTTTTGGTGATAAGTGGAGAAAGAAAAAGAGAGAATGAAGAAGAGAAAGAAGGTGTGAAGTATGTTCGAATGGAGAGAAGGATTGGTAAGTTTATGAGGAAGTTTTCGTTGCCGGAGAATGCGAATACCGATAAGATATCTGCGGTTTCCCGTGACGGAGTTCTTACTGTTACTGTAGAGAAGCTGCCTCCGCCGGAGCCTAAGAAGCCCAAGACCATTCAGATTCAGGTTGCTTAGACCGATTGGGTTCGAAATCGGAATGCTTAAATAGTTGTATGGAGTAATACTAGGATTTCTCTTGAATAATTAATATGGATTTTTTTTGGTTTGTAATGTTGTATGGTAGGTTGTTTCTACTATGATAGTGGTTTTGAGTAGTGATATGCTATTTTGTTATGTTTTTGTAATATTAGTTTTTATTTTTGATATGAAATTGAGTTTGTGAGTTTGATAATATGAACCATTAATCTTCATTAGTATTCAGTAACATTCTGTATATGATAATTTTTGGCTAATATTTTGGTGGTTGCCTAAATTTGATTTTGTTTCAACCGGAGGCTATAAGTTTATTAATTGTGGAACAACTATAATTTGTGCTATTCAAAGATAACCTGGGCTTTATGGAATAGGACAATCTACATAAACATACATAAACATGTGCTGCATAATACGCGGGTGAGTGAACTTATATAACTATTTACATGTTAAACTTTCATAATAACGTACATTTGTATTTTTGCACATTATATGTTTGAGAAACAATTTATATTATTGTTAAGATGGTTTTTTTAGTGTTGGGTATCAAAGTTTATTAACAATTACTTATTTTAATTTTTATAGTCCATAATTTCACGGCGATGAAAGAAAACTTAAATTTTTTGTGTTATTATTGTTTGACTCGAAACGAACCACAAGGCAATTGTTGCTAATTTGCTAAGAAACTGGTAACATAAGTAAAGATGTCATTATAATACAACAATTCACATATGTCGGTACTCCCTCACAGTCCACTATAGCTGGCATTGTAGCTAAGCCGCTACTGTAGCTAGATAAGCCGCACTGTAGCGAGCGGTACTGTAGATCCCGTTCTGTAGCGATTTCACTGTAGCTTTTTTTTTTCCTCCCCTTTTTGTTTTAGCATTTAACATTTATGTTGTATTGTTTACCAATTTATTTACTTTCATCTGGTTGTACATATTGTTGCTACATTATAGTTTCTAACCCATTCTTCTTTCCTTTTTTTTTTTTCTTTTTTTTTGTTCTAATGTATTTTTGCTTTGTTTTTTACTTTTGAGCCTCTTTTTTTTTTTTAATAATTTTAGCTTTTAAAATTTATGTTGTATTTTTTAGCTCATATATGTTTTTAATTTTTAAGAACTTTTGTAAGGTAATAGATTATGAGAGTAAATATTTCCAATGTTTCATTATTTTTTTTAAAAAGTTACTTTAAAGGAAAAAACTAATATTTTTTACCCCGGTAAACAGCCAGCATACTCTTACTGCTATAACATATGTATCACCGACCTAATACACGTCCTAAATTTTATGCATCGCTATGCTGCGTGTAAATTCAGTTTCGTGTACGCTGTCGCGTTGCGACGGGTAAAAATACTAGATATGCATAAATAGAAATATAGAAATTATCTGACATTCTTGTATCTTCAAAGTTATTTACGTACTCTTTAATACGGTTAGACTATCAAGAGCATGGCTTCTCAAGGAAGCCCCAAACTCATCATCATTCGACATATGACGCTTAGTCATCAATGAGGTGTTCTTTTATTTTTTTTCTGGAGTAAGGCTTCCTTGAAACGCCCCTCTAGGACCCACCATTTATTTTATTTTATACCTTTAATTAAATCAAAATTTTAATATAAAAATAATATAAAATAAAATAATAATAATGTTTTGAGAGTGGGGACTGACTTTTGCAGAGGGGCCCATCAAAAATAGGGGCATTAAAGATGGAACGGGCCAACACTTTTCCTCGCCTGGAACGCCCCCAGGGGTCCTGTAGCCGGCGTCCTGGGACGTTCCGACGGCGTTCCATACACTTTTCCGGTGTACCATGGGAGGAGCACGCCTTGCTCTGTATAGCCTTAAAGTAAATTGATGAAATTAAAACAACTAATGCCATTTATTGTTATCAATTCTCATCTTTATAAAAATAGGAAACACAAGAATTAACATTCAATAATATGGATTGTATTCTTTTTAATATTAACAAAAATAAAAATTAATTTATGACTTCATCAAATGATCTTGGGTTAAAATCCATATGAGAGGATTAAAAATTTCATTAATCAATAATTAGGTCAAATATGACATCATTTTTTTATATCCTAAGGCTAAGAATCAATTGTTGGAACTCATTCAAGGCTTCTACTTCTTCAAGGGGAAATTAAGGGATCTCTTTTATATATATCGGTAGATATATGTACAAATTTTGAAAATTATACCATATATTAAAGAAAATCTATGTAAATAGTATTATTTTTTTTTAATATTTTATTTGTCCTTACATGAATTTTTAAGTTATATACAATAAATACAAAAAGTAAAAAAATTGTATTGTTGGAAGGATTGGAAGGACTTTTACTTCTTTTTTTGAGAGGTCCTTGGTTTAAAACCCATTAAGCCCTCCTCCTTTTCTTTCTTTTTTTTTGTTATTTTGTTTTGTTTTTAGAGTTTTATATTTTTATTTTGCTCCCTCCAGATTTTACATATATGACCCTGAAGTTTTATATTTAATTGTGTTGTTATATAGTTATGGTTTTATATAACTAATTTGATTTAATTGTATTTATTTTTAAAAAATTTAAAAATCTTTGTTTTACCTTTTTTTTTTTAATTTTGGGTTTTTTTGTGACATTTTGTTTTCTTTTATTTTTTTTTTATTAACTTTTTGTTTTTTAAAATTTTGTTTTGTATAGTGTATTGGTTTCTTTTTTTAAAAGCTTTTATTTCTTTTTATAAACCATTATTTTTTGGTAAAATTTTGTTCCACATATATCTTTTTCCCGTTTTGTTATATTTCAAAAGAAATCTATGTGAATAGTTGCTATTTTGACTTTACGTGAAATTTTAACATATATATTTAACATACCAAATATTAACAAAAGTTAATGGTGGATGAGATGGTCCATACTTCATACCTTGACATGGGGGATGTGGGTTCTAATCTCCGCCCGGCCCCTTTAATCCTTATTTTTTGGTTTTTTTGTTTTTAGAATCTCAAAGTTCTATTTTGCCTTTATTTGTGATTTTTGGTGGTAAGCAAATCTACGATGTTGGGTTTGTGGTATTGTCTTTTAAAAAGAAAACATATACTCCTGACAATGTGCAATCACGATTATTGCGGGCCCACAACGCGGGCCGTGAACTTACTAGTTAACATGGCTAAATTGCGTACTCTTGTTGACATGCCAAAAATATTTTTTAGTAAAGATATGGCTAGATCAAAGTTTTTGCGACACGCAGTCACCATACACCATCACTCTTTTGGAAAATAAGAATGGTTATGTATGTTGGTTGCTTCACGAGGTCGTCTTTGGGTTTTTGGAAGCCTTCTTCTAAAGTTATATAGTTGATGTGTTAAAAATACAGATAAAAATTTGAAAGCCCTAAAAAGAAGTTTATATAGAATTTTTAGATTTCCATTGCAATTAGAGTAATGCTACCAACGATTAAGATATGTTTTTAGAAAGAAAAAAAAGTGTTTTTATTCATAACTCTGGAGAAAAAAGGGGATAATAATTTAAGAAAATTAAAGACAATTTTAATCCTCTTTAACTTTAAGATGATTCTGTTCAATATAAACTAATATGTGTGTCTCTTATAACATTTAGAACATGGTCTCCAAAATCAACGTTGTGTCTTTTGGTAAGTTGAACTATCGGAGTTGTTTTATCAGTTTAGTATATATCTTTTGGTAATGTATATATTTTTTGTTCACCGTCACCGCCACCACCACCACCACCACCACTACACCGCCGCCTTTACCACCACCGTCAACGCATCGCATGGGAACCGGACATCCATCTTATAATACGAAGCTAAAGAAAAGGATGAAAATAATGTGCAAAGTACAAGTACTAGCTATGAATTTTTGAAAATTAATTGGCTGGGAAAAGAAATTAAAGATTGAAAGCAATGGAAGTGAGAAAAAGTAAATTAGGCAGGACACTTGTGTAACCAAATTTGAACAAGGACCACCCTACAAACTGGTTCTGGGCATCCTACAAACTGCTCCCATTATCATTTACAGTTTAACTTTGTTTTTTTATGTCGATGGAAACCAAATTCCTTTTTATCTTAATTTTTTTTTGAGTAAAGTAGTAAACTTGTCTTGTCATTTGTGGTTTTAACATTATCTGCTTTAGTTGTTGTCTATGTTCATGTTTTGGGATTACTTGACATTTTGATGAGAATTGTTAGGATTTTTTTTTATTACTAACACTAAAATCCTTTTTAAATTAAATTTATTTAGTGTAAAATAGTAATTTCTTTTTTAATATTAACATTAAAAATTACTTTCAATTTAATAGATGAATCTTGTTGGTCAAATAACACCAAAATTTTGTATAACTTTATTCACTTCATTAAAACCCAAACAATTTCATTTTCAATCATATTAATGAATAAATATTATATTTAATATAATTATTTAACTTTAACGTCTTTTCGAAGACATCTAATAAAATTAAAACGATACAAAAAAGATTAGCATTATTCCCTGCACAAGAATGACACGCACAAATCAAGAAATGGTCCAAATGTCAGTGACCTTTAGTCCAAATCGTTGAAATGAAGTAACAAATGGTAGAGATGAAAAATGAGATTTTCGAAGGACCATAAGAACAAATTTTACACTTATCTCGAGAAAATATATATATGTAAAACAATTATTTGAAAATGTGACAAGTGATCACTACTAAACCTCAAAAAGTAGTCACAACATTTTCGAATGAGAAAAGAGATTTTTAAGCGAGATTTTTCTTTACAATTTGTGTTTAAAAATGTATTTACGTATATCTATATCTGGTATTTATAAATGACTCCCTCCATTTTCTCAAAAAAAAAACTTAAACTATCTAATTTACTCTTCTATTTTTGCTTACCCCCAACAAGTAAACATTGGATTCCCTATAACCCTTAATAAAATTAATTTATAACATTTATTCCTTAACTCCTAAAATAACTACACTATCCCTTTTTACATTAATAACCTACACTACTCGCTGCCGCCACTACCACCACCATCAGTCGCCGCCACCACCACACCGCCGGTACTACCACAGCCGTTACCATCATCGTTGCCGCATCACACAGACATTTGTCTAGTACATACAATTTGTGTTTACTTTACAATCATGTTAGTTTTTTTAAAAAAAATTGGGCCATGTTTTACCTAATGTTTACTTTTCATTTGTTTTTTCTTTGTACAATTAATTATATTTTACTATCGCAAACTATCTGTTTGATTTTTTTAAGGGGTGGTGGGATTTTAGAGTTTTATTTGGTTATGTTTTGAATTAATATTTATTTATTTATTATTTTATTTTTTTTTGCTTTTTAACAATTAACAATCTCTAACTTTGAGTTTTATAATTCTTTTTAGGGTTTTTTTTGTTATAATTTTTTATTTTTTAGTCATGTTTTTAACTAATGTTTACTTTTTATTTGTTATTTGCTTTGTATAATTAACTACATCTAACTTTGGGTTTTAACTTCTCTTTTGGGGATTTTTTTTTCTCTATAAATTTTGGTTTTGCTAATTATTATATGTTATGTTTTTATCTCACATATCGTAAGATATTATTTAAGTGTTATCAAAGTGTCATTGTTTTGGTTAATGTAACTATTGGCAAGACATTATATTATCGATCATTATCAAAGTATCGTTATTTGCATTAATAAAAATATTATTATGTTATGTTCATACATAATATTATATCATTGTTATCAAAGTGTCATTATTTGTTTTAATATGAAAATTAAATGGCGAACAACTGCCTTTTAAATTATGGAAAAATAAATAAATTTGTGGCAACACATAGAGTATATATATATAATCTCCTCCAGAGGCGGATCTAAGAAATTACAACATCGGGGGCAAAAATAAAATTTTGACTTGAAAATATGAGGCATAATGAACCAAAAGCATATAAATATACATAAATATGATATGTCTAAACTAAAAATATTTTAGTCATTGGGGGCCATTGCCCCGGTATAAACATGCTACATCCGCCTATGATCTCCTTTTAGAGCATTGTTAACGGGAGGGTAAAAGGGATAGGTGAAGAGAGATGATTAGAAGGTGAATGATTAAGAGGTATAAGTGAAATAGATAGGTGAATAGATAAATTGGTTCATCTAGGTGAAAGAGGCCAGTATAGTGTAGTCCATTTCTTTTGTTTTATATAATTTGTAATGTTTTATTTTATTTTGATTGAGTATATTGTGGGGTATAATGAGGTGGTGTGGTATATAGTGTGGTATTAAATTTGAAGGTGAAAGGTTAAGAGGAATAAAAGAAGATGAAGATGGTAAGAAGGTGATGCTGATGTGACATGAAAAAGTGTAGGTAAAAAGGATAAACAGTTAAGGATGATCTAAGGCATGAGATAGAGTAGTGTTTGGCTGCAGCCCTAAACATACATGACAACCATAATCCCCTGAACCTAATTATCTTTTCCCTTTATGAATGCATGCATGCATGACTTCTTAATTCTGAGTACTTGTCGCGTGACTAAAGCTGTTTCAATTCACTGCTTGACCTTACGGTCTTTTAGGGTACGTTTTCTTTCTTGGTTACAACTATATCTCCTCTTCACTAACCATTTAGTTCGCTAAATATATATATGTGACAATTAACCCAAACACCCCATCCTGCCTTGCTATATATATATATTCCAAAAGCATTTTCCCTTGACACATTTCCTTATTCTATAGCTTCTTCTTAATTTGTTCTTTCCCTAACTAGCTTATAAATTATTTTTGGTAACCCCAATCATGTTTCTTTCGTAAAAAAACAATATGCTATTGGAATTGTATTGAATCTAAAACTCTTTTGATGAGATTTAGTTTGGTGACGGAATTGGGATACTTGCTTAGTAATCAAATTGATGGAAAAGGTGAAGCTGCCAGCATGATCTAGCCAGTGTCCTGACACGATTAATTAAAGAACTCTAACTAGCTAGGTCATGCCGTCCGCTTCACTTTTTGCTTTCATTTTGGCCGGATTCAACAGAAGACATGCAGATGGCCTATATATGTTTCAAGTGCAGTGCTCATTCAAATTGCAAACTAAGAAGAAGTTCAGCTGGTACACTTAAGTGTAAGCAACTATGCATGAATGGTCATGTTATGTTGCAGTAACCATGAAGAAATATGTTGCTGATATTAAATCCATAATAAACGCACATGCTTTGATAAAGCCCCATGTCCATAGAACCACGGTTATGTCCTCGACGAGCCAAAACTCCATGTCGCAGAAAACCCTATTTTTTAAATGCGGGTGTTTCCAAAAGAGGTAAAAGTATGTCTTTATTTTCTTTTCAAAACCATAACTTTTTGATGACCTGAAACGAACATGTATAACCCGTAAAACACATAACTTCATGTAATTCCGAATTTCTTAATGAAATTAAAGAGGTATTATGTCTTAAAAATATACTTTGTATGTCCGGATACGTCCGCAATATGTATATATACACAATTCACAGTAAATTCCGCCATCGTTAACTTGTGATAATCTCTCTAAATAAAAGAATGCCAACTTATTAGTTAATTTTTTAATATTCCCTATACGAGTTATGTTTGATTTCACCATCAATTAAGAATTAGGCTGCATATATATCCTCCAACATTTTATTGTTTTCTCGATCTACAGCGGTTACAGCGGTTAGGGTACGTTGTCACTAGAGTTTCTTGAGCAGGTCCCACAACCCTATAGACACCTTAATAAGTGGTTTGTATATTCTTCAATCATCTATGAATTAATATTATATACATATATTTAAGTTATTTGGTTGGTTTACCTTTTCGATCACATGACTTAAAACACATGTAGGTGGTGGTTTAATATATATCCGGCGTGGTGATTGGAGCAATATATATCAAAGAATCTGTTAGATATATATTAAAAGTGTTGTTTTTGACAATGTCTAATTCTATATGTAAACAATTCTAGAGATGGAGGGGTATTAGTGAAACTCTTTGTATAGGTATATAATCCCCTCTCTACTCTCTTTTGTTGTAACCTTTTCACATTATTCCCAATCTTAATACAAAACATTCCCTGACAATTCTCTCTAGAACACACACGAACACACTTTTCACACACTACTAAAATACATCAAATCTCAAATAACAGTGCAGCAAGAACAATTTTATTTATATTTTTTAATATTATTTTAGACTTAACTATCTTATATATATATAAATAGTTCCTTATTTTGCACTAACAACACCCGTTGTTAGGTGTTGTTAACTGCACCAAACATTTTCCCTTTATTAATTATGTTAATTCTCTTGTGCCTTCACTTAATGTACTTTCGTTGTACCATTTTCCAATTCCACTTAATGCTTTTCTTTCCAAGAATTTGTAAATGTCCCAACACTTGGCACCACTCAACCACAATAATTCCAATCATTAGCACAACTTGAAAAAGATAGCATATATAAACAAGTATTAAGAGAGCAAAAGTCATTCAAGAAATAATTAATCCATACAGCTTCTTGTTGGAATTTATGAAAAGCACGCAACAGTTGCATTTTTTAAGATAAGGAAGTTCTACTACAAAAAAATCCGCCAAGAGATTAGATCACAAGCTTTTCTTTGAATTAGAAAAAAAAAAAGTAAATGAGTGAGAACCTTCTGGTCCGATGTACCGTCTTGGTACCCAAAGCGCACACCGCGTAGAACTCATGTCTGATGACTCACCATCCCCACACACGGATCACAAGATATAGATTCTCCACTTGTCTTTGGCAAGTTTTGAACCTGTGACCTGCTGTCTTCATCTGTGAGCCCATGTGGTCACATGGTGGCGGCACCACTCCATCTATTGATGGATTGGTACTTAAGAATAGATCATTTGTAGACTTTTTTTCATGGCTCAATTGGCGTTCATTGTCTTTGTAAAACTTTGTATTTCTTAGTTGTTTTGGTACTTCTTGCTAGGCGTTTTAATGAGATTTACAGTTCGAAAAAAATAAATAAATAAACAAATATGAATGATTATATTTTCGATATTTCACTTATGAATCTTGCAAATATATGAACAACTTGTTTTTGTGGATATTATAAAGATTGATATTGGGTGTTCCATTCAATCTAACGTTTTTTTATATATATAAAATGTAAAAATCTCATCCCAATTGCAGTTTGTCATTTTTAACCATATAGGAGCTTGTATGGATTAAATATAGAAAATCCACATAAATATATGTTAAAAGTATATGACTTTTTACCATAAATATATTGTAGGTTCATACAATAGGTATTGATGTATAGAAATATACAATTGTTTTTTTATATATAAAATTTTCGTACTTTGCAACAAAACTAGTTAAGAATATTTTCTCAGTATAATTTTGTTATTGCCAATACATGTTTTGTACCTAATACATGTAGGTTTTATGCCTAAAGGTTTGGGTATTATTGGTCATGTAGTTTTGGCACTCCTCTGATCTTTGTGAATACTGATTCAATATGGATAGTGTGAAAAAGTTGGTTATTTACAAAGAAATTATCAAAATTATGTTTTCAAGAGTTATCAAAAGTCTTTTAACCCATAACTCTAACTTGTGGAAAGTACATTTTCGTAGATGGTCCACACAATTTAAAAAGCTTTTTTTTTTAAAACTAATTACAAATTTTACATTTGGCATCTGCGATCGCCTATTACTACCTGCTACCATCTACCCACTACTCACTCGTTAATAGAATAGATGACTGATACATCTCTTAAGACAACCACTCCTGCAAATCAACTTACTTCACCCGCGATCTGCTTACTCCACCCACAACCATCTATTCACCCGCAAATATGCTAGCTGACTGATACGTATCTTGAGCCAACTACTCCCGCAACCATCCACGTACCCCACCCACGACTCATGTAACCCACCCGCAACCATTTAATATTCTACCCTTAACTCACCTGACCTGACCTACCTACCCCCAAGGACAACCACCTGAAGTTAAAAAAATAGAAATTTGGTACATGTCAAAGTCTTGTAAAAAGTGGGAACCGTACACACAATAAAAAGATACCACCCACGAGTCAAAAAACAACGACTATCTTGGTGATTTAACTTTTAACGGATTAATATGGTCAATAGTTCTTGCAAAAGATGGTATTGGTAACTTTCGTAAATACCTTACATTTTTTTTGTAATAAATAATTATTTTTAGAAGATTTATAATAGCAAGGTGGAGAGTTTATAATATATATATATATATATATATATATATTATAATATTTTTCTTCAGCCAATGAGGTTGGTAGCCATTGGTAAGGTCTTTGTACATTAGCACAATCCATCCATGTTTGAGACTCATTCCTCATATTCTAGAGGTGAAGTTATTTAGGGTATTTTTGGAAGTCCTAGGTTCATTCCTAGGCTAGGTATTCGGGTAGTTTAGGAGTAAGATAGTTGCCGTTAAAAAAAAAATGTGTTTCTTCGAGCTTCATGTCTAAAAGGACTACGATTTGTTGTCTTTTCAAAAGGTTTGGCAAATTCAAGTATAAGCTTCACTCCAAGATGTTCTTGGTTCCTTTTTCTTTCCAATTTGAGAATGGTGTTTTGACTTTTCCAATTCTTTGCATTTTATTATATGGTTTCCCATTTCAAATGTATTTTGTTGTATACCACCATGTCTACTTTTTCTATAATTAAAGAAAACGGTTATCATTACAAGATTCCCATACTTTTAACAAAATGAAATTTAAAAAAAACATACCTTTATCTTACCAAACAAAATTGCAACATTACAAGATGCCCATAGCATTCCTCTTTTGTCGACACTATTATTCCTTACAATGCTAATTGCTAAATAGTCATTCAACAAAGTTAAGTATTGAATGTATAATAAAATTACATGTCTTTTTCTCTTTCTTTGAACCGCGTCTTTTAAAATACCCCCAACTCATCATATAAGGGTGATACCACTCAGTATAAGCTATATTGTTTTAACCAGGCCTGTGCTACAGCTGAATGGATTCCCAAGAAAAAAACCCACCAAAACCCGTCAGCCAAAGCTCGAACCTATGGGGAAAAAACCCCATGACTCAACCAGTTAAGCTGGAATCATTGTCAATAAATTACATGTCTTGATAAGAAAAACAATTATATTTCTATTAAACAAGTCTCTAAAGAATACATTACATCATTTACCTAAAAACACACGACTTTTTTAGTCACAAAGCAAAAGCTTAAGCTTTGGCTTTTTATTTTACTATTTATTACAAAAGAGTTGGTCACGTCTCCACTGTTAAGTTCAATTCAAACATTCGTTGTCCACTATAGCGATTTACAGATATAAAATTCATAATATTTACCATTTAACAAGGTTTTCGCTTGATAGCGATTTTCACTAAACTTTAGAAAACATAATAAAACTATTTCAAACTACAAATCAAATGTCCAGAATACATAATCTACAAAAAGTTATACTGATAGACTTATTCTGTACCAAAATCATACCGTCAATAAGTTGCGAAAACAACAAACGGTGGACACGACACAACCTAAAAATACAAGAAAATGGGAAAAAGGCGAAAAAAACAAAAGCACCAACTTAATAGGTTTGGTAAGCATGACAATGATGTATTTGCAAATACTTGATTACCTTTGCCATACTAAACTTTGTGGTTTTTCATTAATTACCCCCCAATAACACAAATCTACAAAAAGATATCAACTCGGCAACCAGAAAAAACTCTTTCCTACGAGAGAGTTGTATTCTTATGTTTTCACTCGTCGTTCTCTGAAGTCAACAGCTCTCGTGATCAAAAATTAGAGTCGCAAGCCTTCAATCTGATAACCGAGTTCTGTGTGTAGTGTGTACCAGATTAGCATGGATGCAATACATTCCATAGCACCTGTTTTGTATGATAACGACTCCTGGACATTGTGAAGGCCTCAAAAGTCACTCATGATTGCTTACTGAACCTACAACCGAAGGAGGATCAACAGGAGATTGTTTAATATTCTTTAAAAACTTAGAGACATCATTGCTAGCCACAAAAACCGAATCAAACAAATGTAGACGCAAAAGTACCATTATAGGTTTATCACTTCTATGTGAGATAGACAGCACAATTTTGACCCATTTATATTGTGTCAGGCTTGAGTTATCTAACGAGTAAAATATGTTAAGCTTGAAGATTGTATTCCGAATTGTATTAAATCGCATCAAAACATACGTAGTTGATTGTTATAATTATAAAAGAAGTGTTTTTAACTCTTTAAAACCATGAATAACGCATTAAAAAATGGATCGCCGACCCATTATGGGCCCACCGATCAGTCCCACGGCAAATATGAGAGAAGGTAAATCGAATAACCCTATGGTCTCCCCTTTTATGATGCATGTCCCATACCACCATAGGCGGAACTATGAAGGGACCGGGGAGGGTCCCCCACCCCGAAAAAAAAAAAGAATTTGGTCTTGGTCCACCCCCAAAAATAACAAATTGGTCACAAGTTTGTTAGGCAGGTTTATTATCAAACACGATGTGTATAAAGAGTGATTCTTTATACAGAGTTGGGCATGGTTTTAAGAGTTCTAGTTTGGGGACACAAGTTTCACTTGGTTTTGTGTGAGTGATCAAATTGTCATCATGATAAGGGGTAGTTTCAATCATATATGAAAAAATAGGTCAATATGGGTTATATTTTTGGGTCAAATAGATGAAATGTATGAGAAAAAACAAAAAGTTAAGAGTCAAACTAGTTATGTACTTTTGAATAAGCAAAAATGAAAAAACAAAATACATTATGACTTTATTAGACACAAAAAATGTTTTCAATGACTTAAACCACATTTTTTGCTGGAACTTTAGGTAACTTTTTTGACGATTTCCATATTTAATATACAAGTTGTTCATGCGACTCAAAAGCAGAAACAAAACAAAACTATTCCAGTCCACCGGACCAGTATTTTACCAGTCATGAATGAAGTGTTCTGATGCTCACAGAGTAAGTAATCACTTAAAAGAGTAAAACTAGTTATTTGATCAGAAACTATCTCGAGGGCGATAAGAGTAATATGAAAAGAAGAAAAATATCAAGGTGACAAGAGATAGCACATACAGAGCAGCCAAAGTACTCGCATCCAAGACCTCAGTCAATTCATCTTCCCGAGACAGTCCGGTAGTTGAGGACAAGGTCCTCATTTTTTTTCCATATATAAGCTCGGACAGTTGCTAAGCTCATGTCGGGTTTCAAGATCTGCATAAGAGCAACACTATGAATGAGAACTAGAAATTTGATATGAGGTTGATCGATAATTGAAGATAACGGCATAAGGCATACGATCCTTTTACTATAAATCGATTGTGTCAATGAAAAAGCTAGAGATGGAAAGTTTGAACTCATTGGTTGATTTGAGTTGTGTTTACTCTAAACGGATCAAATAAAAAAAACTAATTTAAAGGAGAACAGGTCCAATGGTTTTAAAGTTACCCAAGCTCTATTTTCAATACATACACCACCAAAATCATCATTATTCAAAAATATATATTACTACTGTTACAATATTGTTCTTGCAATCATAACTAAGGTTTTGACCATTTATAGAAGAATAAATAAAATGGACAAAAAAAATGTTTATGGGTCGACCCAACTTGCGCAAGCCGTTTCAATCCGTAGTGAAAAGTGACCCATTTTATTCCGAATCCAATACCCAACCCGACCAGCTTGCCACTATAACCGGAGAGAAAAGAACAATCCAGAGATGCTACTGTCCAATCAACATCTCGAGTATATGCTAATTTCACTCCTTGTGAAATGATATGGAAAATAATTAAGAAAAAATACGTGTAGTAGTTTCTTCAGAGTTCAGGTATAACATATCAGTTAAAACAAAGATTTTAAGCTTGGAACTAGATGCAATTTCGATTTTCCAGTTAATACCAATTAGATAATTAAGCAGGGTAATCCAAAATGTTTAGGTAAAACATTAGTTAAAATTGCGAAGTTTCTTCACAATTTTTGGTTTTTGAATTATGAACTCGCCTGATTATTGCACAAGATCTCGATAGAAGGCTTAAGCTTCCAAGGCTTCAATCCGGATCTAAATGATCCATCTCCTCCAATAACTGACCCAGAAGCAAAAGTTCCATCACTACTCAAGCTATCTAATGGCTTGTCTAGAACCATCTTCTCCATAACATAATTAACAACCTGTATAGAAAGTTACAAAAAAGTATTAATTTGAAGTCCTTCATCCAGCATATCATCCATTAAACCATTGTTGATTTGGATTATATTTTATCTCTAATGGGTCAAAGTGTAACAAGATGGTAGCAGAGGGTTCCCACCCATTTACCCTTTTCTTTTTTAAAAGTTAAAAGATGGAAAAAAGAAGTCTTTTCCGGTTAAGCCTATCCTTACTAGAAACTTTCTTGTTTTATCCCAAACCCGATTTAACCTGTCACCCAACCAGCCCACTTTCTCACTTCTCTAAGAATGATAGTAAGTGACCCCTTCTATTTTTTCTTTTCTTTTTCAAAGGCAAAGACTTCAAGACCTACAACTACCTATTATTTACACTAATTTTCTGAAGAGAGGATTGAACCCACAACCTCACGGTTGATGTGTGGCCCGCAATACAGTTAGGCCAAAGGCAATTTGGTAGTAAATACCCTCCCTTCTTTACATTTTTCACTCATTCTAAGTTGGTGGATGATAGCTAAAATAATAATAAAAAAGACAAGACCTGCTCATCCCACACTGATAGTATGGGCTACATAACGGTAAAACTAAAGAAGCTGACCAAAAAATTCAGTGCAATTTCAACTCATTTAATTATGAATTGTATCTCCTAAATCATTATATTCAAGAGGTTGACCATTCACATTAACTTCTTTTTCTCTACCTTCTTCACATTAGAGCCACATACCCACATTGTTATGTTAAGAAAAATCTTGCAAGACTTTTGTAAGTCTAGCATTTCTCTTTATTCAAATCATTATTTAGAAAAACTGTTAGGTGTCTAACCAATCTGGCCCATACAAAAATTAATTGTTTTAACCCATTACCTAAACTGCTTTGACTATCCTGATTTGCCACCTGTAGCAATTACATTGTGTACAACAGAAATATGCTGTCGGGTACAGGAATTGTAATAACACACAAAAAAGGTAATTGATATCAAACGCACCTTGTGTATTCTTAGAATACGTGGTGCACTCAGTTTCCCTTGTGTCAAGATCTGGGCAGTTGAACCTTCACATGGATGTAAATAGAAGCTGCACCTAAAATAGGTATAACCTTAAAAGTGAGGTATCTTCCAATAATAACGGGTAAGAAAATGTAACAACCGGAATTTTAGCATCAATGTTCACATGCGAGTAAAAGAGAAACTGTGAGCTTCAAAGATGTGCCCTCTGTCATTCAGCGTGTGTTCTTTTATTGCATAACAAGATGGGATGGGTGGCACAAAGGTTGCCCAGATAATCCGATCCCCTTTTGTTAAGGTAGAGGTTCCAAAACAGGCGTGCAGTTAATGGGGTCACTAAGGGCGTGCAGTCAGGTTTGTTTGACTCTCCAAAACATTCATTTTCTAGAACTTTACAAAAATAAACTAATGTATTAAATTTAGTTACAAAGCTTATATTATGGAATCATGGACAAATAGCATAAAAAGGTATCCAAATTTGGTCCAATTTCTATTCGGGTAACTAACTTTTGTCAAAAGAAAAAGTAATAATACCTTAACACTCAAACTTTCATCAATTTAATGTTTAGTCCTTTTACTTTGATTATCTTACTAAAAAAAACTCTTTACCCTTCCATCTTAATCCTGAAACTTTCAACAATTTGGTGATTTAATCTTTAAAATGGCAACTAATCGCTCCATCAGCGTCAATTCAGCTTCAGCACCACCTAGAAGTGGTAATATGTTTCTTCCTGGAAATTTAAGAGTTCTTATTGAAATTTTTGAACATTTACAAATTTTTAACAACTTTGAAAGTTTATAGTTCTTCCTAGGCAAGGAAAGACGGTTACCTAAAATAGAAATTGGACCAAAGATGGTTACCTTCATATGTAATTAGCCCTTGAAAAGATCATCTAACTTCATTACAATAAAATGATTTGGGAGGTTCTAAACATTCCAGTAAACTTTAGACAAATTTTGGCAGGTTGGACCCATTTGATCAGCCTCCTTACAGCTAACTCTTCCTATTTTAACCGTACAACCAGTTATAAACAAAATACAACCGGAGCCAACGTGTTTCCATATAGATGGGTTTGTTTGTCACCTCTAGTTGTAAGCAACAAAAATATGCAACTGATAGAAGAAGATAATGAGAAAACAGAAGAGCTTTGAAGGCAATGAAAACAAAAGATTACTTGGTATGTTCTCTGGGGGGCAGCCGATTATGCAGAATACAATCTAAAACCCACCAA
Organism: Asclepias incarnata; assembly: GCA_025447715.1. NCBI lineage: Eukaryota > Viridiplantae > Streptophyta > Magnoliopsida > Gentianales > Apocynaceae > Asclepias > Asclepias incarnata. Next base: position 18,178 of record JAOEHQ010047066.1, read on the forward strand.
GGGAAGTCCTTCTCATCCTCAGTTCCATCCAGTTCAGTAATTTTCTTCCTCCATGGTCCATTTTGAGAACCCTCGGTAATAACTGAGGGAGAGGAAGCAGTCGAGAATGCAAATGGTGGATACACCACAGAATCATTGTCAGCATTACCATCTATCTCACCTCTCGAAAGCGTTATACTCCTGGAGGATATATCTCTGGCAGATGTAAGTTCTCCATTGACTGGAAGCTGGAACCCAAATTTATGTTTTTTCTTAGCAAACCAATGAGCCAACAGTCCTTTAATGGTTTCTCGAGCCAAATTGATCTGCAAAAAACAAAGTGTTATTCTATTGTTTGGACAAAGTTAAGTGGTCAAATGTTTTCAATTATTCAATACCCCACCCAAAGACATTTAAGGTTATATGGTATAGTTTTACAAAAGCATTAAAGGAACACTAAGCATGTATAGAAGCAATAAGAAACAGTGACTACCAAATTGCATATCAATTAAAAGATACATAATCTTTCCAAACAAGAAAGATTCTAAACAAAGAATTACACCAAAGCCTGTATGAAAAATTTGAGTCGGATGGGTTTACATACAAAGTTGTTTCACAAACATAAACACTGCACCCTGTGAATTGTAAATATATACTCCCCCCACCCCATTTTTATTGTCCACCATACTATTTATGTTTGTCACTTTGTCCCAAAATAAATCTCATCTTTTATTAAATATTTACTAGTTTTACTATTTTACCCTTAATTATTTGTTGACAGTCTTGTTTTGAAAGTCAAACTATCTTTAAATATGAGGGTAAAATGGACTTTTTGTTAGCTATATACGGCATTAAATTCACCTATCTTAAATCCTACCTTTTTTTGTTGGTGAACAATAAAAGTGGGACGGAGGGAGTAATGGTGTAATATGCGAAACACCCTATCTAATGAAGATTTCAAGCAAACAATCCAATATGATACTTGTAAACTCACACCGTTATCCTTCCTTGGCAGACTAAATAAGTAGATATCTGTATTGGTATACTGAGAAGGCTATCAAAGAATAACAATACTTAAATCCTAGTAAGAGTTTTGATTGACTAATATGACTGCAGCTGCATAAGTCCATTGCATGCAAATTATTTTTAACTTTTTTTGATAGCAAAGGCTAAAACTACTCATTTACACCAATTGTCTCAAGTGAGACTTGAACCCAAAACCTCTTGGTTGATAGGTCAGTTAAGCTAAGCCTAAGGCCCATTGGTAATTACATGTAAAATTTATGTTCAATGCAATACAAAATGATCTCAGACCTGCATGACTTTGCACACTCGATGTTCTGAAATCAAGTAATTATATAATACATACAATACACAAGCCAAAATTTATGTGCACCTTGTCATCCTCAGCTTTCTCGGTGATGTTGAGGTCAGCAGAATACATTTCTGCAGAATAGCACTGCGGGGTATCCAAGTGTATAGACAAGCTCCCAAGCCTAGTGTCGGCAGTGAACCATGCAGGAATGCTTACCTGAAACCCAAGACATCATTAGAGAAAAATGGTAAACATTACTAATAACTATCTGTTGATACATACCATCTCAAACAATTCTTCCTTCTTCTTTTCAAATGAAACCTACAACATAAAATTTTGAAACATGAACATCATGGAAGAAGATTTTGTGGTCTATTAGCCAACTTGACTAGTTACCAAGCCCAAAAGTAAGATAAACAGGTTAAATGAAATCAAAGATGCCTGCAAATCTTTTGCGTATGTCTATCAATGCTACATAATAAAGGTGGCAATACAGACAGATCAAGCAGGTTGAGTTATGCGTCGGAATGGGTCGGTCAAAACAGATCAAGTTAAGTGATCCACACTCAGACATATTTTTACTTCTTTTTCTTTAACTTAACAAATAATTAACATATTCAACAAGGTTACAGAAATCAATTTTTCAACAAAGTGATTTAAGAGGTTTTAAGCATTTGGATACACTTTGGCTTAGTTTCAACCAATTCCATTCTAACAAAGAGTAAGAACTACCAATTTGACTCGTTACATAAACGAGTAAACGAAATAGGTTTTCCCTATTCAGGTTACCAGGGGATGATGAGCCATTTTTTGACTCAGATGTAGCGGCCTAACCGGGTTTTTTTACCTATGGCCGGTTCCAGCCATTTCCCTGACCACCCCCGAGATATTTGCCTAGTGCAGTAGTGCAAGATTCGAACCTAAGAACTCTTATGAGGAAACCTTGCCACTAGACCACTTGGTGGTACTTTGACCTTTTATATGAATATTATACGGAGTAACAAAAAAACAACCCATTTGTCGAATAATGGGTTGAAATTGTGACTTCTGCTACATATTACTCTAAAGACCCATATATGGCTAATCCAAAACAGTATGAAAGTAACCTGTCCATAGTCTTCAATCACCACACCTCTAGTGATATCCCAAAGCTTCACAGAACCAGCGTTATCCTATCAAACGGACACTTCACAACATCAGTCCTGTGAATCAAGTTCTACAAGACAAACAAGACAATATAGGAGATCCATGGTTCTTATATAACTACTGAAAAATGTAAGAAAAGACAAGATAAAATTACCTTGGTCAAGACATGCCTTCTATTGTTCAATATTTCATGTTGCACAATCCCTGGAACTCCATCAATACTAAAAGTGGGTTCTTTACACACGGGAACCTACCCATCAATTGCATCAGTTAGCTTGCCATGTATGAAACAGTTATAAATCAGCATATACATCAGAGCAAACTATGAAAAACCAAGTGTGTATATTACACTGAATATGATACAACTAGATTCTTAGTATTATTAGTATTTTAATTATGAATATTATCAATTTAATTATTGGATATATCCTAAGTATTTTATTTTTAGATATGTTTAATTTAAGATATAAATTTGAGTAATAGTTATATTAGGACATGGATTCTAATTCCCCTATATAAATGGGGGCTTAGGGGTTGTATTTTCTTTAGGCAGAAAATAAATAATTGGTTGGTGTTTACCAATTGGGAGAGCTGATTGACCTCTCGAAAAAGTCGATTAAATCTAATTTATTCGTTAATCCATTGTGTTGTTTGTTTTTATCACAATATGGAGGCTGGTTCATATCAGAATATTGATGTGCTGCAGTAACTTAAATCATATTTAACTTAGTTATCATTATTTCACCCATTATTAATGTCACCTACTATGCTGAGTACCAGTACATCATCACTACAGATCACACACAAATACAAGGACACAATTGTTCCACAGAGGATGAGGGTAAGTTAATCAAAGATGCTCAACTTCTTTTAGATATCTATAGATACCCTACGTAGATGTTACAGGGAATGAAAAACAAAACTGCAGTATGACAGGTAATCAATGTGAAAATACCATCGAAAAATGGCAATCAAAAAGCAATTCTGAGGTGCTTCTGCAAGCATATTCAATAAACTATGTGCCACTCACACTTTGATTTCGGTCATTGCCTTATATACTATAAAGATCTAGTTAGCAACAAAAGATTAAGGAGAAACATCTACACAACTTCAGATGTTCTTCACATAACCTAAATTAGCCAAGTCATATTCTTGAAATAACCAAAACATTTGTAATTCATATTTGACAGGCTCCTTATTAACGAGAACAATACTAACTTCGGACAAATTTGTTTCAGGCCAGCCAGACCTGATCCATTTTCCTCCCTTTTCATCCAGAATGGATTTTAATAATGATCAGGCTTCTCAAAAAAAACACCCACCCAATTTTACCCAACCCACCCGTTTTGCCACATCTAAAGTTAAAGACTGATTCCCACATTACAAAAGAAGCAGTTTTATAAGACTCATTGGGGAAAACTGATACTCAGGCCACAGACTACATTTATGATAGCATAGACAATTCAGCCTAAGTAGGATAATGATGACTCACAGGGGTAGATCCTTCTAAGGAAGCCCTTGATCTTGAAAAGGACAAATTTCCAGCTAGGAAGGACCCGCCTCTCTGAAACACCTTCTCAGGATTCAGGCCTTCAGAGGGCCATCTGTGCACAGTAGAATCTGTTGTTGCAACCCATATACCATCATCATGTAGTGCTAATTGCTGGATAGGATGTTCCTTTGTGCAAAGCAATACGCTTTCTCTTGTAGAAAGGTCAGTCAAGTACAACTACAAATACAAAGAGATAAAAAGATGATGCAATGGAAATGACATAGTTAGGTGATGCTTGGAGAAGCGTTATCAAACTGATTTATACAAAGAGATAATATTTTTTTAGTGTTTGAATAAAGTGATCATGATTATAATTATTTGATTATTTATGGATCATTTTACAAACTGCAACATAACTGATTCTTGAAAGGAAAAAAAAAACTAAGATTGTTTATCTAGTCTACCCTCTTCTGAATAACTTTTTCGTTGTTAATAATATTGACAAGGAAAAAGATAATGGTTCTGCTTCTTGGCTCTGCTTCCTTGGTAAATTAGTTTTTTCCTTCATTACAGTTGATTATCTGACTTTACATTCAGTATATCAAATAATCAGTTTCAAACCCACATCCAAACACCCCTATAGTCTACCAAGACTCGTATAGAAAATCTAGAGTTAAACATACAAAATCTAGAGTTAGACAACATATGTACTCATAAAGACATAGAAGCAAACTCACAGAAAGATCTCTTCCACCACTATACACGTGACTAAATGTCGGAGTGCTAGCAAGTGCCCATACAGAATCTGTATGAACAGCATAAGAGTGTATGCACCGCTGCTGCCCAAGATCCCACAATCTACCACAAATGTATATAACATAATCATTCTCATCATATGTCTGATTAATAGATCAACATTATCGGATAATATACCATCACAATCATAGCAAGTAAAGATCCTTTAAACCTTGAAAGAAAGCCTTACACATCTTTAATATAGATGGTATTGTTCTAAAAAGTTCCTTCAACTTTTCCGATTATTAACAGCTTCTATGGTAACTAACAAAATACAACCACAATAAATCTATTTAAAGAAAGGAACCTGGTGATATGTGACATCACTTTTAGTCATTTTGGTATTTTAAAATAAAGAAACAATTATTTATTCAAGCGTATATCAATGTAGATATCAAATCCATGATGGATGAAAGTGAAAAGTCATTACTAAGAAAACTTAACTGTGGTAATCCTACCTGATCATAGAATCGGAGGATCCTGATAAGCAGAACCTGCAATCATGTAAATGAAGTACTATTATGAGCTCATATAAAAAGTAACCAACTATTTTAACAATCTGAAAGAGCGTATCTTGTTGAGGTATCACTAAGATCATATAAAATGAAAGGCAGCATGTAAAACGAGATGCAACTATGGTGCAAGCACACAAAACACAATGGCTAGATCAGATTCTTCATGATGTTGCATTTTATTCTTAGAAACTATTGATTTTTCAATTTACCAGGGTATCCTTTTACCCAAAATAAAAAAACTATTGATTTTTTTACCTTTCTAGTCATAATACTAGGATTACATTATATTGACTTATAAAACAAAAATTAGAGCAACCATTTTTACTAGCACGCTACCAATCTGTTGAGGTATCTACAACCACCTTTGCCTTTCATATCTTAACAACAGCTCTAAAATTCTACACTTCATATTCAGTATGTAACCTAGTTGCCAAGCTTAGCCACCCCACCCCACCCCAAAGACAGGACTATAGATCCTATTCCTACCTACACCATCATGGTAACAAATAATATACATGAGAACGCAAACCTCCCCGTGGAGTCGAGAAGCAGAGCCCTAATATTATCTGTATGTCCTCGAAGCTTCATCATTTTCGAACCAGTTCTCGAGTCCCAAACACGTACAGCCTGAAAGAAATAAAACAAAATGTAATGATTGCTAAGCTAAGTTACAATGGCACAAATGAGTGATAATAAAGGAAAATCTGAACTGCTGCTTAACAGAAGTCAGACACAAGAAGTTACAAAAACTGAAATCAATAACATGCATTCTTTATCATTACTCTGAAATCAAATAATTGAAGTAACTACCACATTATAATTACCTTCTCCGTTCCACCAGACACCAGAAGATTTCCACTATTATTCATTGCTAATGCATAAACAGACTCCTTGTGTCCTTTAGCAGCAATGGGAACATATCCTTGAGGTTGATTTGTGTGTAACGTAATGCTGTTGCTTGAGCTGATTGTACGTAGACTGGTAACTGGCAGTGACTGTCCGAAACCATTAATTCCATTTGACAAATCACCAACAACAGCCTCACTAGTCTTGGTGAATGGAGCAAGGGCAGCTTCAAGATCCCAAATGAAGACCTCACCACCCAGGCCACCAGATGCTACAATATTACTCTAAAAGGATAAACAGGTTAAGGAAAAAAATAGTATCATTAAAACCTGCACTCGATGCTCACAATTGAAATTTTCCATGAAAGACATGGCATATTTTCAAGAGAAGATCCACCATGCAATTCAATGAACTTGGAATACGAACCGATTGAGGTAGCAAAATATACAAGTGAGGTAACAGGGTAAAACATCCAGAGTTTCACTCCAATCGATTTTTTCCCGATTTACTTATATATTTTTTATTCCTAAAAAAGTAATATTACAATAATAATCTGTTCATATAATAAAAATATTAGTAGGTTGTATGCAGGCAACTTCAACTTGTTTAACGTGTCTGCTTTTAGCTAAAGTATTTGGTTTTACCCCTTCACCCCTTACAGATTAAAGATAACCCTAATTGACCCATTCATAAATAAGGTCGAAACTGCCACTTCTAAGCAACACATACATTATTTTCTGCAGCGGCAAGACACGTAACATAATCTGTGTGCTGGCGGAAAGTTCTTGTGCAAATTCCATCTGAAAAGCAATCCCATGTCTGGTACAACCCAGCATGGCATTAGTAAAACTTTATATGGAGATTCATTCAGGGATGTAAATAATCAGTTACACATGAAGAGAAACCTTGACAGTAGTATCTGAGGAGCAGGAGACAAGAGTATTCCCTCCTACAAGGACTGTGTCATTAACCTGTGCAACCCAACGTATTCCTTAATTTAAGTAAACTAGCATTTACAGAGCTTGAAGTACCATTATATCCAAAAACTTCTGACTCATAGATCCTATAACTTACATTAAATACAACAAAACTCAAAAGAAATAGAACATCCATCTAGAAAAATGACTTGTAGTAAGTAGCCTTTTAGAAAGATGATGTAGTAATCAACACCAGTCATTTAGAAATATACCCAGTCAACATGTGACTCAAAAGTAGCCGAGCAGGTGGCACCCTCTTCACCCAATGCCCATCTCTTCAACGTGCCATCACGGCTCCCAGTGAAGAGGTAACTATTATCTGGTTCTGATGGGGTTAAAATAGCCAAACAGTTCACACCTGCACAGTGCTGCAAGCAGAGGGCGATATTAGAAATGAGTGAATTACATCTAGATATACGGCTGAAACAACTGAAAATCAATACGTATTATAAATATTTATTCATGAGTAAGGAAAAACTTGTATAGATACATGAAACACAAGATATAAGTATGGAACTACTACCAAATTAGAAGGATAACACCAACGTTAGAAAAATTGCCAGTAAAATCATTAATGTAGATTCCAATTCCCCCCCGTGCATGATAAGAAAATCACTTCAGGCAACTTTTTTATATTAAAATTTTCTCTCTGTAAAGAAACTACTTCATACTCTGCGTACAATTTAAATGTCCTAATTCCATATGGGAACAAAGTGCCTGCATGGCGTCTTTCTATAGCAACTAGTCTTGTACCCGCACAATGCAGCAGCACCAGTGAAAGATGTTGGGATTATTGACAGAAATATTGAGGAAGGCATTTGGGCATTTTGTTTGAGTTGTCAATTAAAACCAAGTATCTCTGGGATTATTTTGTAAGAGAATAATTCTAGATACGAATAATAATAAGTTATTATTAGTATAAGACGAGTTTGACTTAAAGAAATTAAAATTATGTCAAAACAGGGATGTAACTAATAGTTAGTGACTTAGTGGGGTTCTTTCTAAATTAGTGTTTCTTGTTGTAATAGGAGATATTACATATACACCAATATATATGAGGCATTGGATCACAAAAGAACCATAGTTCATAAATCATTCCTCTTTAAATTTGAATCCCCCTCTCCTCCTCCCACTCTAGTTTGATTCTAGTTTGATTGTCGAAATCAAAGGGAAAAATCCTAAAGTCAAATTTCGACTTGTTAGGGTTTTTGGTGGCAGGTATTGTTGCTTCTTTCTCAAGCAATCGGCACTCGATTTAATTAACTAGTAACCTAGCTCCTATTCTAAGAGTAGAAGTAGAATTAGCGGGACTACAAATCGTGAAATGTTCTCGTTTCTAGTTCCGTAAGGACTAAGAAATCAACGTAAACGCCTCTAAATGTCATATGGTTTGGCTTTAGTAGGGACATTTGCTATCAATAGATCTTGGCATTGAGGGTTTCATAAAGTTATGTTATACTTCAATTCCTCAGTTCCTCATTGATTCTTTACTTCTTTTTATGTTTATTTAAATAAACCCATAAAACCCCTTCAAAAGGAAGTTTGTGATTTTTGTGGGTTGTGTTGGCTTATAGCGTGTAAAAGATAAGCGAGTCTCTGGTTACGAGGATAAGAAATGGGAGGCTAGGATCATGGTTGTAAATGTAGCCAACTCGGCCGATTCCGTAACTAGTACTCTTACCTTGAAGGTTGGCCGATCCAAGTTATGAAAAATCCAAGTAAGAACTCGGTCGACGGAGTCAACAGGTCAACATCAGAAAAAAATAATAATAATAAAGGTCAATATCCGTGAAAATTTGTCAAGATCGGTCAAACCATTGCTATTACACAAACTACCACCATGTTTCCAATATTATAATTCTTACAATACCAAACCGTTGTAAACATTTTAACTATTTTTTCAAAATATTTCCAATATTACAATTCTTACAATTCCAAACATTATTACATCTAAACACGAGTGATATATCTAACAGCCACTATCTATATGGCTCATGTTGTTCTAAAAAAGGAGGCTGCCACTATATAAGCTAATATTCCCTTGTGTGAAAAGATTTTCTACATCAATGTCTGCTTGCTGACCCAAATATGCCAACGTATTCTGTGAATTTATTAAGTATATGCTCATCAATGGAAAAAAATCTATGAAGAAACATCTCCACACATGAAAAAAGCAGCAAAAATAAAATCAAACCTGACCTTTGTGTCATCGGCATCTTTTAAAAGGTATGTCAACCTCTTCTCCTTACGAGGACGAACTGAATTGGAGGTATTGCCTGCACTGCCCACCCGGTGCATTGCAGAATTTCCTACACCATATTTATATAACATAATACGTAAGCAGTCTGCTTTGATACAATCAAAACACTTCCATGATGATCTTACACTAAAAAATTCTAAAAACAAAGGGTATGACAGTTTAGCAAACACTTAAATACTTCTACAGTATAGAAAGGATGGGATCATGTGTATGCTAACACGGTAGTTACTTCTACTTACACTTGCTGCTGAACTTCTAAAGCAACGTTAATTTTCATGAGTAATACTTGATTATGTATGGCACTGCTACTTACACGTCATTCCTACCAAATATGATAGATTTCTTGCTATTGCACAATAATGAACAGAACATCAGCAAGACTTTATCCATGATAAGCACCGATGTCGATTCTTAAACCCCATTCGACCATGGATGCTTAGGAGATCATAGTGAATGAACAGATCCCAATTTAAATAGAATCTTTCAACTAAAGCAATGAGATGCTAAGAAGGAATTCTTTTAGTTCTAATGAATCAGGAGGAATTTGATGACAATTACTACATCAGTATTCCTGTTTCCCTATTTGAGATATACGTTATCATTACTGCAATAGGTGATCACGAAAAACTACAAAATGGGGATAAATAAAAAAAATTCAATATAGTTTGTTTTCTCCGGTTGCCATAAAGCAAGAACCGTTGGCTCCCACAACAAGCTTCTTCAACACAAAAGGAGACCTTGCTACCAACATTCTAGACCAGATTTTCGTATTATATTCAAACACTTAACTAGATCACCTATAGGATTTTCTTCTTAGCTACCACGCGCTACGCGCGCGCACACACACACACACACATATATATAATCTGTTATTGAAAAGGATGTCGTTAAGAAGGAAATGCTGGAGCTAGACCAGCAAAGTGAAAGGAAACGGGAGGTGCATCGAGTGTTGACTATTATAAGTGGCAAACAGGTACTAACGACATTCCACCATATCGACCTATCTATCATCAATCAAAAATTTAAACTTGAACCTAAAACGCCTCTTATACTTTGTTCCTTTAAAATATAAAACCACTGCTTATTCAAAACATCAAGTAATTCCAACCGACCGTCTGTCGTAATAAGGAGAAAGGTATTTAAGTGAAATGAAGTAGCAGACTACACACCTATTAATTATTACTAGTAATTAAAACTAAATCATCATAATAATATGAGTTAATACATTATACATACATACATATATATAGATATATTAAGTAACTGCAACTTCAATCTAAGTAAACATTAACTTAAATATATAAATTAATACTGTCAGTAAAAAAAAAAGAGTCAAGTATATGCATATATTCATCAACATAATGAAAATAATAATAATAATTAGTTATTAAAAAAAAAGGTGAAACAAACAAACAGACCTGCAAGAAAAATAAAATTGAATTGTTTGATGACCCTTGGAAACTTCAACTACTCTGAGAATGATAACTTAAAATTCAGATGATGATTGATTTTAATTATTAATTTAAATAAAAGAATGAATGAATAAATGAATGAAAAATATTTATAAATTATATTATAAATAAATAAATTAATTAATAGTGGTGTAAGAGTGTAATGTATGACTGTATGTATGTATGAGGAGTATGTGTAAAGTGTAATTGTTAAAAGTTTGATTAATTGTGTGTGAGAGAGAGGGGCCCATTTTATAAAATAAAAAAAAGAAGTTTTGATAGGGGGCTTTGACTCCATCTTCTTTTATTTTCTTCTTTTTCTTTCTTCTTTTCATTTTAAATTCATTACACGAGAAGGCTTGTCTTGACGACCAACACGTATTTATATCCTTCGCATTTGATACCTTTGGGTTTCTAGCACCTGAGGCCATTGAGCTATTTGGAAGGATCCAACGGGTCATGCACAGTAATGTTATGACGCCACGATCTATAAATGTAGTTTTTAAACGTCTTAGTTTTGCTATACAAAAAGGATTAGCGGCTCAGCTTGTTGTCCGCTTGCCTTCTATTACTATGTAATGACTTTCTAATATAATTTTTAAAGATAACATGTTATGTATTAACTTTTTCATTTGAATATGGCGACAAATAGAAAAATAAAATGCAAAATCCACAAAAGAATGAAAGATCTTATTCACTTTGAAAAACAAAATTAAGGAAATAAAAAAAAGTTCATTCATAAAGACGTTTAAGATCCTTGAATGTTTGATTAATTGCAAATGGCACCCTCATAATTTAGTTAAATCACCGGTATCAATCTTTAATTAATAGTGGAAGCGATGTAGGTTAACAATCAATTCAAAAATAAAGTATAATTGATTATTGTTAATTGTTGTATATTTACATAAAGGGTTAGTCCCAGAGACGGAGTCAGGAAATTTATCTCGAGGGGTAAATGTATAACATTAATCTTACGCTTTGTATGTATTCACTATATTTACATTTTTCCTCTTTTTAAGGGCAAAATTTCAAATACCCTTAATATAAAAAAAAAAATTACATTGTACCATAGTCAAAGAGGGGTGCTCCGCCCCTGGTCAGTTCAATGAGGCTGAGATCTGGTGAGATTGAAAAATTGAGGGATTTTTTTTATTGTCGGATGTTTTGTTGTGCGGATCGATGGTTAGATGGGGGTGCGGCGGTGTTATCGTAAATCAACTTATCTCTAGAAAACGGGCATAATCTTTATTTAAAGATATAACACTGAGTTAACGTAAAGAAATCTTCAATCTTCATTTAAAGATTTCTTTATTGATCTTCATTGAAGTATGGTAAGCACTATATGACGATTAAGGAAATCTCCAGATGAAGATTTATTCACCGAAGCTGAGTAAAGATCAGAGAAGAAATTTGACTTAGTTTCATTGAAGATATCTTCAAATGAAATTTTTTTTACTCTAACTCATCTACAGATAATGTTTGAGTCTTTGAAGTTCCCACTATTTATGAAAATATCACCGCATCAATCTCATTCTTTTAGATCGCCATATCATTGTAAGTTCTCAATCCGACTTCTTTTTAACTTTACTAAAGACTTTGACCTCATTCTACTCTATTCTATATTACTTTTTTTGAACGATAAAATAAGATTTATATTAAAAAGTGACCAACTAGCAAGGCGCTAGAGATCACAAAACAAAAAGTCTAGAAATACAATCAAATTACACAATCTGGACGAAACTCAAAGCTTTAACTGCTAAGAATGCAAAAAAAGTTTAAAAAAACTCGGGTCATTACAAAAAACCAAGATAGGAGAAAAAAAAAACTCACCAACGGAGCCCGCACCACCGGTTTTCACTCCGTGTATTTTTGTTGCATTCCCAAACAAGCCCTGAGCAGGTGGTACGATATTTTTGTTGCATTCCCAAACAAGCCCTGAGCAGGTGGTACGATGCACGGTACAACGACAATACATACAACCAAGATACAACACGAAATGAAAATAAATGCATTGTTTTCGCGACCCAGTCGATCCAAGAAGACTGCAATTTCCTGTCCCGATTCGTGATCCAAAGGAACGAAGAAACCACAATAGAATCGAACACTTCATTAGGGCTGTCGCGAATATTATTGTGAAGGAAGTTGTTCCTAGCCTTCCAAATACTTCACCACCAAATAAATATAATTGCCTCCAAGGTTCTCAAAAACTTTCGAGAATGATTCAAAGAATCTAACCAAGCCAGAACGTCCTTTGGTGAACCCGTAGGAATGTCAAGAATGATCCAAGAACTAACCAACTTCCTTGTCTCCATAACCAAATAACAATTTTTAAAAATATTTCGATTAGTCTCGATCCCATAGTGACATTGAAGACAGTGTAAAGTGGCCACATCTATACCTCTAGCAAAAAGGTTAGTGTATGTGGGTAAACAATCACGCAACATTCTCCAAACAAACAAATTGATTTTCTTTGAGACCGCTTTATTCCATCTAGTTTTATTTGGGGCGCGAACCTGAAGCAAATTGTGGCCGATATGATGTCAAAGAAGATATATGGTAAAGTCCAATTTACCATTTAGCGAATAGGCCCATTTATCACTAGCTTGTTCATTTAAGTTGTTTGGAATATGATTAATCAGAATATCAAACTGATCATGTTCACGTCTCGCTCTAATATGCCAATTCCAATTCCAATTCCAGTTCCAACTAACATGATCGCACCTTTGTCTAATCAAACAGTTCTTGTCCATCTCCAATGCAAAAAGACGAGGGAATTTGACAATTTGTCAATAAGAGATTGATGACAAGCACACGTCTTTCCAAAATCTAGTATTATTACCATTCCCAATAACGTGATTGATAAGATCACCATTAGTATTAGGACAGGCGGAGTGGTAGAATTTATGGTGAATTCATGCTTTCATACCGGCAGTAACACCGCCACCGGTTATGAATTTATGGGTTAGAGGCATGGCTGAATTCATATATACCCGTCCACCATAAATTCAAGAATCAAACACAAACAGCCGTGTTTTTTGTCTTCTTCCCCCCCAAAGTGTTTTTATATATGTTACTTTTATTATAAAAAGAAATTTTTTTTGGGAAGGGTTGAGAATTTAATGGGCGCCAGTGAATTAGATTGGAAGAACTGATTGGGAGGGCTGAAAGGTTGGAATGACTTGGCAGAATTTAGAAAGATTGATAAATTCTACCAAACCACTCCTAGTACCCTTAGGGGTTGCGTGAAACGTTCTCACAGCACTGACAATTTTAGACCAAGGCCCGTTGGTGTTTGCTTTGAACATACAACAGTACTTTAACTTGCTTAATGATTCCACGTAGACCAAAGAGATCATGAATATTTAAGTTAACACTAACACTAAAAGAAATGAATAACAATGATTTGAGTCATCTATAATCTATAATCATCATGATATATAATGATTACCGAAAGTGGCATTAATCCATTAATCCTTTTTGCATCCCATGCCAAAAGTGACCCTAGCTTATTGTCAATCCAAGCGTCTAGTCGTCTATTGTCCAAGTTTAAACTTGTTGACTTTTCTCAAAATTCATAATGGAGTTTGAATTTTATAAAATCATGGTCTATTAATTCCCTGGATATTCATTTTATCTTTTACACAAAATAAATGTTTTTATCATGATTTTCAAAGTGACTAATTATATGGTACCAAATAGTTTTAATTATTTAGATGAGTATAAAAAATTATGGTGCTAGAAATAATTTGAATGTATATGACTACGTGTTTAGGTAGTTTTGTATTTTGCAATGGTTTCAAAACAGAAAAATGAAAAAAAAAAAAAAGTTTCACTATATTTAAAAACGAACACATAAGACAAAAATTAAACACTAATACATAACAAAATACGATGAAAAACAAAATAAATCAAGAAAAAACAAAAAAAAAACTGAAACCTAGCTGTATACACTAGAGTTTAGAGGTTGTTGTCTTCACGATGTTAGCCTGATGATGGGAGGATATGTAACATAAAAATGTTAGCCTGATGATGGGAGGATATGTAACATAAAAACGGATGTCGGATGTTCAAATTCTATTCCATGTTCATTAAATCATCATGTTACATTATTGACTTCTCTGCTGTTTGATGGAGTTTTATTTTTGTTTCTTATTAGGGGGTTGGCAATGTACACTGTATGAGACGTGGTATCATCTCATACCACACTTGAACACCACCGCCAAGGTTGTGGTATGGGCATGGTATGATGCAGTGTG